>JAWQFJ010019508.1:0-22500 GCA_034096865.1 Theodoxus fluviatilis | reverse complement strand
AACAGGAAAATATGCAGACAGGAAGGAATGAAGCAGACGAAAGGGCCGACGAGGGAATAGGAGAAGACAGACGCGGAAAATGAAAACCGAAAAAGGAGGTAGGGAAGAAAAGATAGAGGGAGAGAAAGGAAAACATGCAGAACGATTGGGAATAAGAAAACATGCAAAAGGAAGAAAGGAGAGAGGGATCGAGGGAGGGATCGAGAGGATGAGACAGTATAAGGATCGAGTGGGATAAGAGAACACATGTATACATGAACATACGAGGGGGTGGGGGTGAATATACTCACCCAGAGCAGGAAGTTGAAGGTGAACATCAAGTACTTGATGCATTTGTAGCAGCCTCGATCAAGCGCCATGGTGAACAGTGTAGTGCAGATCGGCAACAACAACAACAACAACAACAACTATCACAACAACTCCTTCGCTCTTCCCAGCAGCGAGCTTATCAATGCAGGCGTTTGGTCTGTCACAGGTCGAATGAGAATCGCACAGTAGCTCTAGTTCCAGGATACTCTCTCTTTCTGGCTTCCGTCTGTCTCTGTGGATGCAAGCGGCAGAAATGCCCTGCCGAGAAGGATGCCAATTCCAGACTGCCTCCCTGCCTTCACCCTCCCACTCTCTTGGAGGACGCCTGACGGGACTGCGGCGCTGATTGGCTGGCTGCTGAGGCTGCGAGCTATTCGATTCCAGACTGGAGCCCCACGGCCTCCGCTCAGCGCTTTCTCTCTCCCCGCCTCCACCTCTGCCAGCCTGGAAATTGCCTAGTTCCCTCAAATATCCCCGAGCTGAATGTCACACTCAACGTGCAGTTTGGTAAACACGGCCCGACCATCAAGTTTTGTTCTTCCAAATTCGAAAACCAGAGAACTAGATCGTCTGCGGGCGCATGCTGTTGTGCCCTCGTTATTCGTGGGTTCGAAAGTAACTTCATTCAAAAGCGGCTCTTTGCCTTCTCGTCCCCATTAGATGGGCAAATTGCATGCAAAGTGTCATTTTCCTTGACTTTTTTTTTAACGTTTTGCGACTCCATCTGAATCTCAAAACAAGAGCTATTCTAATAAACATTTCCTATGTCCGTTTCTCTTTACTTGATGTTATTCCAAATCCCTCTCATCGTTCAGTTTGCTCTTTCCATTTTCAAATCGATCACAACTCTCACAATTCATCTGTATTAGTATGTCAATATGCCATATTGACTATATTTTGATGAGTTCGAGTTGACGTAGCATCATCTCTTCAGCAGCTGGTTGGCCGTCATGAGACGTCTGCCCCAGACTTCCAGTTCCAGGCGCTGCAAGGCATCAAGCGGTTCAGTGCTGCACGTGTAAAGTATCCAATATTCCTTGGTGTTTTGTCGGTGAATGGATGCGGGTTGACATATCATGTAGCCTTGCTGTCTGCTGCTCTGCGCAGGCGCAGCTAGCAGTCAGACGGCCGATGAGTAACATGTTGTCATTTCCACTGTCTCTGCTTGTCTCTCTCTCTCTCTCTCTCTCTCTCTCTCTCTCTCTCTCTCTCTGTCTCTCGCTCTCGCTCTCCCCCCCCCCTCTCCCCCCCCCACTCTCTCTCTCTATCTCTCGATCAACATTGAAATAGGCCGGTGGCCTCTTCAATAAACCATTTGTTCGTTCGTTCGTTCGTTCTCTCTCTCTCTCTCTCTCTCTCTCTCTCTCTCTCTCTCTCTCTCCCTCTCAAAGTTTCATACATTTGATTGAGGGAACATATATATTCCGCAAAAACAAAAGACATACTAGGGATGTTCACTCACTGAGCACTACTTCTCAGGGAGAAGGAGATCTCCACAAGAACCTCTCTAGGTTGAGACATTACTGTAGCTAGCATTTATTGTCAGTGATCAACCATGCATAACATGGTTTGATAATGTCTTCATCTTGCCAACTGTTGTACATAGATTAGCTACTGTGTATTTTTTCTTATCTATCCATGTTTTCATTTGACGAGGGGCGGACGAGGGGGGGGGGGGGAGGGGGGGGGGGGGGCGGGTGGGTCTGGGGTTTCCGGAACCCACACTCCCCCAACAGCAACAGCAACAACAAAAAAAGTTGTGTTTTTTGTCGGGGGGGGGGGGGGGGGGGGGGTTCTGATCCCAAACTGACAAAGAATGCACCAGATTGCACCATTTTGCTTCCTGGTTTTCAAATTTGTCCGGGGGAGCATGCCCCCGGACAAACCTAGCAAACTAGGCGCTTCGCGCCGTCGGTTCAGCGCTTTGCGTCTTCACAGCCTTACCCCCCCTCCCCTAAAAAAAGTTTGGAAACCCAACACATACACACACACACACACACACACACACACACACACACACACACACCACTGAACTGATCCTCCTCTCGTATATTTGAATGTTGGAATGAGAGAGAGAGAGAGAGAGAGAGAGAGAGAGAGAGAGAGAGAGAGAGAGAGAGAGAGAGAGAGAGAGAGAGAGAGAGAGAGAGAGGGCGAACTTTGGTTTACAAGGGTAATCATGCAATAGGTATAGTAGTGCCTTTCTTTCGTTCAACCCTTGATGTTACAAATATTCAAGTGTACAATACAATGTACAACTATGACACCAAAGGAGATCCTAAAGTACCGAACTGTCCTCAGACTACCGAGGAGGACAACTACTCAATTCTTTGAGAAGAGGTGGAGACAGCGGTTAAGTCCCTCAAGAAAGGGAAGTCAGCTGGGGTTGACAACATTCCAGGGGAACTCATCCAGGCAGGAGGCGACGCAATGATCGATGCACTCACAAAGATCTGCAATAAGATCTGGCAGACGGGAGATTGGCCAACCCCGTGGACACAGTCCCTAGTGAATACATTGCCCAAGAAAGGCAACTTGCAAATGTGCCAGAACTACCAACAGCCATCCCAGCAAGGTCATGCTGAAAGTACTGCTGAACAGATTAAAACCTCAGGCAGAGAAAATCATTGCTGAAGAGCAGGCAGGTTTCAGACCAGGTAGGAGCACCACCGAACAAATCTTCAATCTGAGAGTCCTGTGTGAGTGCTGCCTGTTGGAGCGGTGCTGTTTGTTGGAGTGGTGCTGTCTGTTTGAGTAATGCTGCCTGTTGGAGTGGTGCTGTTTGTTGGAGTGGTGCTGTCTGTTGGAGTGGTGCTGTCTGTTTGAGTAATGCTGCCTGTTGGAGTGGTGCTGCCTGTTGGAGTGGTGCTGTCTGTTGGAGTAGTGCTGTCTGTTTGAGTAATGCTGACTGTTGGAGTGGTGCTGCCTGTTGGAGCGGTGCTGTTTGTTGGAGTGGTGCTGTCTGTTGGAGTTGTGCTGTCTGTTTGAGTAATGCTTCCTGTTGGAGTGGTGCTGTCCATAGCAGTATTGCTGTCTGTTGGAGCAGTCCTGTCTGTTGGAGTAGTACTGTTTGTTGGTGTAGCTAGTGCTGCCTGTTGGAGAGGTGCTGTTTGTTGGAGTGGTGCAGTCTTTTGGAATAATAATAATAATAATATGTTTATTTATAAGGCGCACTTCCTCCACACAGTCAAAAAAGTACATAGTGGAGCTCTAGGCGCACACGCACACAAAAACACACACATTATCATCACACAGTCTGAGCCTGAACATGAAACGCACACACGCACGCTATAATACAACATGCATCCTACACGTAAAGACACACACACATGCATTATATACAAACATGAGCCTGAAACATTCAGCAAGTACGAAATAGTTTCAATACGACTTAGAGAACAAGTGGGTTTTCAGATTTGACCGAATAGTGCTGTCCACAGCAGTATTACGGCCTGTTGAAGCAGTGCTGTCTGTTGAAGTGGTGCTGTCCATTTAAAGTAGTAATATATGTTGGAGCAGTGTTGTCCTGTTAGAGCAGAGCTCTTGGTTGGAGTAGTGTTCCCTGTAGTTGTATTAGTGTTAACTGTTGGAGTAGTGTTGTCTGTTGGAGTAATGTTGTCTGTTGGAGTAGTGTTGTCTGTTGGAGTAATGTTGTCTGTTGGAGTAGTGCTGCCTGTTGGAGTAGTGTTCCCTGTAGTTGTATTAGTGTTAACTGTTGGAGTAGTGTTATCTATAGTAGTAGTGTTGTCTGTTGGAGTAGTGTTGTCTGTTGGAGTAGTGTTGTCTGTTGGAGTAATGTTGTCTGTTGGAGTAGTGTTGTCTGTTGGAATAGTGCTGTCTGTTGGAGTAGTGTTGTCTGTTGGAATAGTGCTGTCTGCTGGAGTAGTGCTGCCTGTTGGAGTAGTACTGCCAGTTGGAGCAGTGTTGTCTGTTGGAATAGTGCTGTCTGTTGGACTAGTACTGCCTGTTGGAGTAGTGCTGCCTGTTGGAGCAGTGTTGTCTGTTGGACTAGTACTGCCTGTTGGACTAGTACTGCCTGTTGGAGTAGTGCTGCCAGTTGGAGTAGTGCTGCCAGTTGGAGTAGTGTTGTCTGTTGGAGCAGTGCTGTCTGTTGGAGTCGTACTGCCTGTTGGAGTAGTGCTGCCTGTTGGAGTACTGCTGTCTGTTGGAGTAGTGCTGCCTGTTGGAGTCGTGCTGTCTGTTGGAGTAGTGCTGCCTGTTGGAGTCGTGCTGTCTGTTGGAGTAGTGCTGTCTGTTGGAGCAGTGTTGTCTGTTGGAGTAGTACTGCCTGTTGGAGTAGTGCTGCCTGTTGGAGTACTGCTGTCTGTTGGAGTCGTGCTGTCTGTTGGAGTAGTGCTGTCTGTTGGAGTAGTGCTGCCAGTTGGAGCAGTGTTGTCTGTTGGAATAGTGCTGTCTGTTGGAGCAGTGTTGTCTGTTGGAGTAGTGCTGCCTGTTGGAGTAGTGCTGCCTGTTGGAGTAGTGCTGCCAGTTGGAGCAGTGCTGTCTGTTGGAATAGTGCTGTCTGTTGGAGTCGTGCTGTCTGTTGGAGTAGTGTTGCCTGTTGGAGTAGTGTTGCCTGTTGGAGTAGTGCTGTCTGTTGGAGTAGTGCTGTCTGTTGGAGTAGTGCTGTCTGTTGGAGTAGTGTTGTCTGTTGGAGTAGTGTTGTCTGTTGGAGTAGTGCTGTCTGTTGGAGTAGTGTTGTCTGTTGGAATAGTGCTGTCTGTTGGAGTAGTGTTGTCTGTGGCAGTAGTGCTGTCTATTGGCGTAGTACCGTCTGTTGGAGCAGTGATGTCTGTTGGAACAGTATTGTCTGTTGGAGTAGTGCTGTTTGTTGGAGTGGTGCTGTCTGTTGGAGTAGTGCTGCCTGTTGGAGTGGTGCTGTCCATAACAGTATTTCTGTCTATTGGTGCAGTCCTGTCTGTTGCAGCAGTGCTGTCTGTTGGAGCAGTACTGTCTAGTGGAGCAGTGTTGTCTGTTGGAATAGTGGCTGTCTGTTGGAGTAGTGTTGTCTGTTGGAATAGTGGCTGTCTGTTGGAGCAGTGTTGTCTTTGGAGCAGTGTTTTTTGTTGGAATAGTGCTGTCTGTTGGAGTAGTGCTGTCTGTTGGAGCAGTGTTTTTTGTTGGAGTAGTACTGCCTGTTGGAGTACTGCTGTCTGTTGGAGCAGTACTGTCTGTTGGAGCATTGCTGTTTGTTGGAGTGGTGCTGTCTGTTGGAGTTGTGCTGTCTGTTTGAGTAATGCTGCCTGTTGGAGTGGTGCTGTTTGTTGGAGTGGTGCTGTCTGTTGGAGTGGTGCTATCTGTTGGAGGGGTGCTGTCTGTTGGAGCAGTGCTGCCTGTTGGAGTAATGCTGTCTGTTGGAGCAGTGCTGCCTGTTGGAGTAGTCTTGTCTGTGGGAGCAGTGGTGTCTGTTGGAGCAGTGTTGTCTGTTGGAGCAGTGTTGTCTGTTGGAGCAGTGATGTCTGTTGGATCAGTGCTGTCTGTTGGATCATTGCTGTCTGTTGGAGCAGTCCTGTCGTCTGGAGCAGTGCTGTGTGTTGGAGCAGTGCTGTCTGTGGGAGCAGTGCTGTCTGTGGGAGCAGTGCAGTGTGATGGAGCAGTGTCGTCTGTGGGAGTAATGCTGTCTGTGGGAGTAATGCTGTCTGTGGGAGTAATGCTGTCTGTGGGAGCAGTGTTGTCTGTTGGAGCAGTGTTGTCTGTTGGAGCAGTGCTGTCTGTTGGAGCAGTGCTGTCGTCTGGAGCAGTGCTGTGTGTCCTCTCTTTGATGTTGTCTTCCCACCTCTTTCTCTGCCTGCCTCTCCTTCTCCCACCTGGTACGGTACCTTGCAGGATGGTCTTGGCCAGCCCACTGCCTCTTGACACGTGACCGTACCGCGTCAGCTTTCTGCTTTTCACGACTGAGAGCAGAGGCGTGTTCAGGAGGGCGAGTGATCGCGGTCTCTCGCGTGCACTCGCCAAGCCTTCCCTTCTGAACAGGTCAGCTCGCCGAGAGCTCGCGAACTGACCGCGATCCCATTTTTGAGCAGGCGCGCCTTGAAATCCAAAATGGCTTCCTCGGATACAATGCCGTGCGTGTTCGTCCGACTAAACCTCGCCGACCACAACCTGGGCCGAAGTTACACCATCCTGGTGCCGGATGATGTGAACGAAAGAGTAACAACAGGTAAGAATCATTGCTCTGTTCCGTTTGGGTTCTCACCAGAGTCAATTTATTACGAAAACTATCCATCAGCCGGCTAGCGCCACCGTCAAGGGAAGTAACAAAGCAGCATCCAATCATGATTACGTCCCTTGTCCAGTGTTTGACAGTTGTCTTCGTATTCGTCACACTTCAACCGGTCCCCTCGTTCCATGTAGCGTCTTTGATCATTGTAGACAGACGAGGGTCACGAGCAACAGGAATATACGTATATAAATTTATAGATTAATGGGGTTGCACGTCTGTGCAGACGATAATTTTTATGTTACTGCTTTCATCACGAGTGCGACAACGAAGAACAAGCAGAAGTTATGATGAAGAAGCTTGCTTACCTGAACAGATGTGCGGTTCATCCGAAAATGACATTTGAACTGAGTGTCGCTGTAACGAGGCAAACGGTGCAACCGATTCAGAAGCCAATTCGAGCATTGCCACCTCGAAGATTACGCTTTTACGACGGTGGGTAGTCGAAGAGTCAGCATTGGACGCCATCTTGGCGTGCGCACACTTGCTCTGCGTTCCGTTGCACTCTGCTTCATCTCTGCTATCGTGTAGCAGCCTCAAGAGTTTCGATTGGTCGGTTTCTTTAATTATTTTTAAAGCACGTTACCATTAAAAGTAGAGGGTTTTGGAGGCCCCCTTTGAATACACGAATCTCCAATATTATTTCACACTCAAATTTTTCACTCTTGATCGAAGAAACGACTTAATAAAAGCATTAGGGGCGAAAATCCATTAATAACAAAACGTAGCAGAGTGGAACCGAACGCAGGGTTGTTCAGTGTTGTTCAGGAGGGCGCAGTTTGAGCTCGCGTGAGCTCGCGCGAACTCACTGAGTACTCTGCGCCTCCTGAACACGCCTCAGGTCTTCGTACTGTCCAAATGCTCTCCTGATCCTGTTGCTGACTTCCTCATTCGTGACATGGTCTTTATATGAGATGTTCAGAATCTTGCAGTAGCATCTCGTTTCCAGGGCTTGTATCCGTCTCTGTGGTTCAGATGTGAGTGTCCAGGACTCGCATTCATACAAGAATACGGAGATGGCCAGCGTGCGCATGAGTCTGATCTTCGACGCGAGAGTGATATTTCTGTCATGCCATATTGGCTTCAACTTTGCCAATGCTGCTGTTGTTTGTGCTATCCTGGACAGTGTCTCTGGTTTGGACCCTTCATTAGTCACAATAGAGCCCAGGTATTTCAAATTGTTCACAGCTTCCAGTTTTTGGCCCTTCACTTTGATTTCCATTTTGAGGCCCCGGGGGCTGTTCGTCATCACCTTGGTCTTCTCGGCACTGATCTCCATGCCATATGCCTGTGAGGCCTTGTCTAGGTGCTCTACAAGACTAGTCAGCTCCTCTTCACTTTCTGCTAATCCATCATCAGCAAAACGTAAGTTGGTGATCTTTCTGCCAAAGAAGCTGATTGATTCTTTGTGGTCTGCCAAGGCATCAGTCATTATCCTTTCGAGGAAGAGGTTGAAGAGTGGGGGGGAGAGTAGACAGCCCTGTCTGACTCCGACCGTTGTCCTGAACCACTCGCCTGTGGTACCATTGAACAGGACTGCGCTGGTCGCTCTGTCATAGAGATGTTCGACGACTTTGATGATCTTGGAGCTGATGTTGTAGCTTCTCATTGTGGCCCACAGCGCAGCATGCCAGACTCTGTCAAATGCTTTCTTAAAGTCTATAAAGACATGGTAAAGATCTTGTTGTGTTGTAGATGTTTCTCACACAGGACTCTCAGATTGAAGATCTGTTCGGTGGTGCTCCTACCTGGTCTGAAACCTGCCTGCTCTTCAGCAATGATTTTCTCTGCCTGAGGTTTTAATCTGTTCAGCAGTACTTTCAGCATGACCTTGCTGGGATGGCTGATGAGGCTGATCGTGCGGTAGTTCTGGCACATTTGCAGGTTGCCTTTCTTGGGCAATGTAATCACTAGGGACTGTGTCCACGGGGTTGGCCAATCTCCCGTCTGCCAGATCTTATTGCAGATCTTTGTGAGTGCATCGATCATTGCGTCGCCTCCTGCCTGGATGAGTTCCCCTGGAATGTTGTCAACCCCAGCTGACTTCCCTTTCTTGAGGGACTTAACCGCTGTCTCCACCTCTTCTCGAAGAATTGAGTAGTTGTCCTCCTCGGTAGTCTGAGGACAGTTCAGTACTTTAGGATCTCCTTTGGTGTCATAGTTGTACAGCTCAGAGCAGTACTCAGTCCAGCGTTTCATGATTTCGCGTTTTTCTGTGAGACAAATCCCGCTCTTGTCTTGTATGGTGTTGACCCGCCCTTGTTTGGTCGCTGTAAAGTCTTTGACTATATCTGGTATGCTTTCTTGGTGTTTTCTTCTGGAGGTTCTCCTCAACTGCATGACATTGCTGTTTGATCCACTCCTCCTTGGCACTCTTCATGGCCTTCTTGACCCTGTTGTTGGCCTCTCTGTACTTACTTGCTCTATCTGCTGTACCCTTCTTTTTCTTCAGTTCCCTTCTCTCATCGCACATGTTCAAAATTTATACAGTGACCCATGGTTTTTTTGTTGGGTGGTGTTTTCCTAATAACTGCCCGGCTGTCTCTATCACTGCCTCATTGGAGATGTTGGTCACTGTGTCGAGGCCCTCTTCCTTCGTCACCCAGAACTAAAAGCGGCGCAAACTTCC
The DNA here is from genome assembly GCA_034096865.1 of Theodoxus fluviatilis. Lineage (NCBI taxonomy): Eukaryota > Metazoa > Mollusca > Gastropoda > Cycloneritida > Neritidae > Theodoxus > Theodoxus fluviatilis. Next base: position 13,342 of record JAWQFJ010019508.1, on the reverse strand, counting down.
CTCCAATCATCGCTTTGAAGGACTTATCAACCTTAGGGTCTTTCAACCTGTCAGGGTTAGGATGGAAAAAACATCTCTTACAAAAGGACTGTCGCGACCGTAAATTTCTCGGTTAAAAAACAGAGCAAAAACACACACACACACACACACACACACACACACACACACACACACACACACACACACACACACACACACACACAAAAACCAACAACTTCACAAGGTTCAGTGCAGGACTTACACATTTATTGAACGAAACAAATCGCATATCAAAGAAAACCTGGCGCTATTTATCAGCTTTAAAAGTCTTCAATTGTGCAAAACACAAAGGGTGAGGAGTGACGAACACCGATCAGTGTTTGCGTATCGATGCCGTAAATCACGCTGTGCACTCGCTTGTGTATTTCCTACATGGTCATCGCTTTACGCTGCAGAGTGCACATTTCCTGCTGCGAGCATGCATGCAACCGCTCTGCTGTGAGCATGCATGCAACCGCTCTGCTGTGTGCATGCATGCAACCACTCTGCTGTGTGCATGCATGCAACCGCTCTGCTGTGTGCATGCATGCAACCGCTCTGCTGTGTGCATGCATGCAACCGTTCTGCTGTGTGCATGCATGCAACCGCTCTGCTGTGTGCATGCATGCAACCGCTCTGCTGTGTGCATGCATGCAACCGCTCTGCTGTGTGCATGCATGCAACCGTTCTGCTGTGTGCATGCATGCAACCGTTCTGCTGTGTGCATGCATGCAACCGCTCTGCTGTGTGCATGCATGCAACCGCTCTGCTGTGTGCATGCATGCAACCGTTCTGCTGTGTGCATGCATGCAACCGCTCTGCTGTGTGCATGCATGCAACCGCTCTGCTGTGTGCATGCATGCAACCGCTCTGCTGTGTGCATGCATGCAACCGCTCTGTCGTTTCGACAAAGACGCAGCAGGGAGGCGTTTAACACGGACTGAACAAGACGAGAAACGTCGAAAAAGAGCATGCATGTGACAGGAAACACTACACTGCACTGCGGCATACAACAAAGACTGAAATGAAGTGGCGGTGTCGGACGGAGTGCACTGGACAGTCATCCTCTCATGACTAACGTCCGACAGCCTCTCTGTGCTTCCCTTTGGCAAGCTTTTGGAGTCGAAACTTCCTTTAATCAGACCACAGCGGTGAAGAAGAAATTTTGGACTCCGAAAACTCGCCAGAGGAAAAGCACAGATAAACACTGGGACGATTGTCATAAGACGATGACGATTTACGGCGAAGACTATGGGCAGAGCAAAAAGCAAGTGAATCTCATCAAAGTACCATTTCATCTCCAGGCTTCTTCAGTCGTTCAGGTCGAAACTCCATTTAGAAGAAGAAAAAAAAGGAAATCCACCGAATAGACGTTGCCTACCCCAGCATCAACAGGCCCCACACCACGCCATCAGTCGCATCATGACCAAACAAAAGCGCACCAACTTTCTCCCTATCTTGACCCTCTGCACTGCGAACGCTGCTAAATCCGAGCTGCAGAACCGCCACAGGGACACTGCTACGGCCTGACTGGCAGCTGCGGCCTGACTGGCAGCTACGGCCCGACTGGCAGTTCTGGCCCGACTGGCAGTTCTGGCCCGACTGGCAGTTACGGCCCGACTGGCAGCTACGGCCCGACTGGCAGTTACGGCCCGACTGGCAGCTACGGTCTGACTGGCAGCTACGGCCCGACTGGCAGCTACGGCCCGACTGACAGCTACGGCCCGACTGGCAGATACGGCCTGACTGGCAGATACGGCCTGACTGGCAGTTACGGCCCGACTGGCAGCTACGGCCCGACTGGCAGCTACGGTCTGACTGGCAGCTACGGCCCGACTGGCAGCTACGGCCCGACTGGCAGCTACGGCCCGACTGGCAGATACGGCCTGACTGGCAGATACGGCCTGACTGGCAGTTACGGCCCGACTGGCAGCTACGGCCCGACTGGCAGCTACGGCCCGACTGGCAGTTACGGCCTGACTGGCAGTTACGGCCTGACTGGCAGTTACGGCCTGACTGGCAGTTACGGCCCGACTGGCAGCTACGGACAAAGCACCAAAGAGCCACCGTGAGGCACCGCTACAGAAGTCGACGTTTGTCAGAAAGACTGGCAAGGGTGCCATGCTGCCAGGCTGCTGCCGTGCCAAACCTACCGGCGCTACCGCAGACATGCTGCCCTAAAAGCATTCCTAGAAGTCAAATGCAATCATCCCAGACAGGACACCCAAGTCATGGCGACCCCGTGCACCTCCTGTCTACTCGTCTCCCCAACACCACGCGAGGGTGCGGGCGGCAGAGATTGTGGAGAGCTACGAGACAAAGACAGTGATATGATACCGCCATTTTCATCATAAGCCGGTCCTCACGCCATCTTACACTCCAATATACAGGCCGGTTGGGCCAGGGGAGCCAACCTGTCGAGCTAAGAGTCCACGTTGACGTGCAGGTACCAACACCATTTCCACACGTGGAGAAACGCGACAACGCTGCTGCCTGAAGGTGTTAGAGATTTACGATGTAAAACGTACCTCTCCGCCCTCGTCAGAGCCATTTTGCTTTCAGGTTAAAATGAAAATAATAAATGAATGAATGAATGAATGAATATTGAATGAATGAAGAATGAATGAATGAACGAATGAATAAATGAATAAATGAATGAATGAGGCTTTGCAGCCTATCAGACTTTGCAGGCTATGTAAGGCAAATGACCGGGAAAATCACTCGAGCTTTCTAGAGCAGGAGCAAATCGTGTTTCTATGTCCCCAGGTATTCGCCTTTGACAAACCCCGTGGGGGTGGGGGTGGGGGGGTGGGTGGGTGGGGGGGGGGGGCGCTGTGTCTGTCTTCACCTCCAACCCACAGGGCGTTAGAGCGGAAGTAAACTTTTAATTTTGACCACCCTGCCCTTGGATGCAAAAGGAACATAGCTACCCCTTTCTGTCCAAGCACCAGTGGGTATTGCTGACAGATGCACACATTCTCCGAATGCAAAGCTACTTTCTATATGTTTTGTTCTTAAGAAACCCCATATTTTTGTAGATCAGTGCTGTAAACACAGGACAATTGTATCTCCTGTCTAAATTACATGCCTCGCATTTTCCCCAGAAATGGCATTGCTGCGGACTCGATAATGAAGGACATGCGAAATGAGGTTCATTGGTTACTGAATGACACAACTCTACTGAGCCAAACAGTATCAGAAGACGATCTTTCTGTCACCTTTCGAGAATTCTAAATGTAACTGTCTTCACAAAGTAAACAAAAGTGCGTTCTACATGCACCATTAAATGTGTACTGTTAATTAACTACATCGACGATTGGCTAGAAAACGTACTCACACGCATGCACGCACGCACACACACACACACACACACACACACACACACACACACACGCACACACACGCACACACACACACACACACACACACACACACACACACGCACACACACACACACACACACACACACACACACACACACACACACACACACTTCCCCGTAGTCACCGTTTTACCGGCCATTGCTGGAAACTCGTATATAATTTGAAAAAAAGGTTTTGCAAATAAGCGGATTCAGCTAGTGGCAAGCGCGACGTTGTTGTTAGGGGAGAACGTTAAGCCAGTCTAGCGCTCCGTTCAAGAAGATACAGCGAGAGAAAAAATACCCACCACCACCACCCACCACCACCACCCACCACCACCCAACACAACCCACCACCCACCACCCACCACCCACCACCCACCACCCACCACACCACGAGAGGCGTGTTTCCCAGAACTCGGATTGGCTAACACTGGCAATGCAACGAGTGTTTCCGGTCCCTTGCAATGTGATCGCCGTGTTCATGCAGGAGTCCATGATCGCCGTGTTCATGCAGGAGTCCATGATCGCCGTGTTCATGCAGGAGTCCATGATCGCCGTGTTCATGCAGGAGTCCATGTATCAACATGGGGACAATAAAGCAGCTGCAGTCTGGTTTAGGAAACAGATTTATCCCTCCAGGTTTACTGGAGGTCCTGCAGACTTTATCTGTCTGTGTATGTGTCTGTGTGTCTGTCTGTCCCGACTCCACGGCTTATATCTCAACAAGAAGGGCAAAGCCCATACGACTCACATGCTTGACCTTGACCTTTAGGTGACCTTCAAGGTCAAGGTCAAACAACTAAACCTAGCAATGACATCATACACTAAGAAATGATTTACACATTTTTTCCTACCAAAAAAACATGTGACCTTGACCCAAGGTCAAGGTCATCCAAGGTCATGCAACACAAAGCTCTTAATTCAAGACATAGGAAGCACAATGGTGCTTATTGGCACTTTCTACCATGAGATATAGTCACTTTTAGTGGTTCACTACCCCATTTTGGTTACATTTCATAAGGGTCAAAGTGACCTTGACCTTGATGATATGTGACCAAATGTGTCTCATGATGAAAGTATAACATGTGCCCCACATAATTATTAAGTTTGAAACAGTTATCTTCCATAGTTCAGGGCCAAGGTCACTTCAAAATATGTATACAATCCAACTTTGAAGAGCTCCTGTGACCTTGACCTTGAAGCAAGGTCAACCAAACTGGTATCAAAAGATAGGGCTTGCTTTGACCTATATACCACTTGTAGCTAAGGTCGCCATTCTCAATAACGTGGGAGGAAATTGGGAAAATGTGAAAAATGACTGTTTTTGAGACCACATTTATGGCTCCTGTGACCTTGACCTTGAAGCAAGGTCAAGTCACTATGTATGTTTTTTGAGGCCTTGTCATCATACACCATCATGCCACATTTGGTGTTGATAGACTTAATAGTCTCCGAGAAAAATCCAACGTTTAAGTTTTTTACGGACGCCCGGACGGACGGACGCCCGGACGCCCGGACGGACGGACGACACGGCTCAGTACATAGACTCACTTTTGCTTCGCATGTGAGTCAAAAACTACTCGACGGATTTCCTTGAGATTTTGCACACTAACTGGAAGTTAGGTCCGATTGAATGTATCAAATTTTCAGAATCGAGGCTTGAAGAGAAAGTGGTTGTTAAGGTCGTACCTCCCTAAAGTGTCAATTGATGGAATGGCGAGGGATGTTTAATTAACGGAATGGCGAAATGCCTGACGTGATCAAAGCTGACAGAACAATGCCAGCCACCGGGAGAGGAGCCGGCGGCTCGAGATAAGGGAAGGGAGTACAGGGGGGGGGGGGGGGGGGGGGAGGGGGAAGAGAGAGAGAGTTTTTCTCGAGAGGTTGCGGGTTTGAACCCGATCTTTTTTTAATTTATTTTTTAATATGCCAAAACCTGGAGGTTCAGCGCCAGCGGTTTTTATTACAAAAACTGCCTGACTGGATGTTGCGTATTATTACATCAATCTCTCTCTCTCTCTCTCTCTCTCTCTCTCTCTCTGTCTCTTTCTCTCTGTCTCTCTCTCTCTCTGTCTGTCTGTCTCTCTCTCTGTGTCTCTCTCTCTCTGTCTCTCTCTCTCTCTGTCTCTCTCTCCAGGGCCGGATCAAAGTTTTTTGAGGGGGGGTGCTTAAAATTGTTTTAGGGTCTTCTCATCGAAGTGGCGAAGCCACGAGTGCGTGCCTGCGAAGCAGGCACGCCCATCTAGGGGGGTCCGGTGGCATTCCCACCCGGAAAATTTTGAGAAAAATGTTGAAAATCTGTGCAATCTGGCAGTGCGGTCATTTCCAAGAGTTTTGTTTGGTCACAGATTCTTCCTGTCTCTGCCCGGGTTGATTTGTCTGTGCGAGTAGCAAAAGAGGAAGGCATCTAATTATAGCCAGCACCCCCCCCCCCTCCCTCCCCCAGCTACCTTGGCTGCCAAGTAGAGTGTGCTTATACCAAGTGGAGAGTAGTACAGCATCTGGGGCCCCAGCATCTTTTAGCCCCCCCCCCCCCCCCCTCCTTCCCAAGCTTTTTACTAACTATACTGTCTCTGCTACCAAGCAAAGTGTGCCGATATCCGATGAGGTGGGAAGTAGATCAACATATTTGAGCAACCACCCCCCCCCCCCTCCCTCCTTCCCCCAACTCCCGGCTGCCACGGAGGTTTTTTTTTTTTTTTTTTTTTGGGGGGGGGGGGTGCTCGAGCACCCCAGCACCCCCCCTAGATCCGGCCCTGCTCTCTCTGTCTGTCTCTCTCTCTCTCTCGCTCTCTCTCTCTCTGTCTCTCTCTCTCTCTGTCGCGTTCTCTCTCTCTCTGTCTCTCTCTCGCTCTCTCTCTCGTACACACACACACACACACACACACACACACACACACACACACAAACACTCTCTCTCACACACACACACGCACGCACGCGCACACTCACACGCACGCACGCATACACACACACACGCACGCACGCATACACACACACGCACGCACGCACGCGCACGCACACACACACCAAACCTGAAACGCCTTATGGATTGCCCTGGCTAGCACACCATAGTCGTGGTGAACGCGTCTGAGGCCAGGGCGAGCCCGCAGAGCTGTGACATGAGCTGACAAGCGACAGTGCGATTTCATGGTCGTCTTCAAACACAGCCAGGGCGTTGCTAGGGGGAACAGTGACACGCACGGGGGACCCCACTAGAGCATACCTCACCGTAACTCCATCCACTGCACGCCCAGAGTTGCTCAGCTTGAACTACCCCACATTCAAGCTAGGTGACAGAAAACAGAGGAAGACTTGTGCAGAAAAAGAAGGGGGGAAAACCCTCAAAATGAAGCATGTAGACTCAGTTCATCAAACTTCTTGGTGGAAGCAACCTTGGACTTTTTTCTTCTGAAGATTCCACCATGACCGTAAGCCGCCTACCTCCGTACAGGGCTCTTCGCATCTCGCAAACTTCATCCCCGGCCTCCCCCGACCCCCCTCCCCACCCCCTACCCCTCCATCCCGTGACCCAATTCCCCGTCCACCCAATATCCCAGTCATTCTCCCATCGTGTAGCGCGCGGCTCCCCCTCCTCCTGCCAAACCAAAGTCTTCCCTTTCCTGAATGCGCTCCTGTCGCTGACATATGATGTCGTTTCAATTCGTGAAACGACAGACTTTCTAGAGAGGATGTGCAAAATTAGAGAAATCCGAGCATTAGACCTCCTGAACACTGAAAAATGGATTACCAAGTCGAGAATTACCCAGAAACATCTTTAGGTTAATGGCGTCTTAGCAGGCGTCTCGGCAATTTTTCCCCCAATCTAATTCCAACAGACTTTTTCCTATCTTTTCTTTTTGCTTGCTGCAGCTCAGGTTTCAGATCGGGAATACTAAACGACTGAGTAAATAGGCTCTCGCAGGAAAACAAGAGTGCCTGTTTTTACTTGTATATGACAGAGAGGAAAGTGGGCGGGCGTGGGTGGGGGTGGGGGTGGGGTGGGGTATGGGGTTGGAAAGACATACTTTTTATGATGGCTTGATTACTTTTTTCTGTCAAGGACCAATGCGAGATTGAGATAGATCAAATATGTTTGTTACAAAACTGAGAATGGAAAACACATGAGAACCACGTCTACTGAATGAACATTACCTTTGACAGTTGCCTGAGGGAAACTATTTTTAAAAATCAAAATAGTTGCAATAGCTAAGGATGAAAACTATTTTCCCCCTTCAACCGAATTCCATCTATCTCTGCAATTGGGTCTAGAGCACTGAAGAAAAATTGTAATATCACCTGAAATTGTCGCACACCCGCAACCCTTGAGTTTTTGGTCAAGGGCAGTGGAGTCATGGAAGCAAGGCTACGGGTTGGTCAAGGGCAGTGGAGTCATGGAAGCAAGGCTACGGGATTCCGAAGGAGGAGACACGTCAGTGGAATCGGGATTCTCCCACTGTGTGCTTAATAAAAGCACATACAGGCGTAGTTTTCTTTAAGAAAATATGTTTATCCTTCCTTTTCTTATCTATTATTCTTTGTCTCCAACAGCAGTCTGAAGGCAAGAGCAGTCGGAAGGCAAGAGCAGTCTGAAGGCAACAGCAGTAGCGACGACAACAGCAACGAAACCCGAAAACTTTCAGCTCTTCTCGTCAGCCGTTCTACACTAGAACCTTACTTGGAGAACATTATACTGGCCACTCTGCTATGGCGGAATGTAGCCACACGCCGCCCATCAGCAGTCCAGGAACAGCACTTGTTGCATAGTCTATACATGCACATAAAGTTTGTGGATGACAAACTCTGGGCAAAGCACAGGAGTTACAAAGTCGGTGCGTGGATTGTGGACATGGAGCCAACATCGCATTCTTTTGTTCATTTCTTTTCATTTAGTTTCATTTCCTTTTCTTTATTTGAAGAGGATACGTTTGAACCTTTTGTCCATTCTCTAGTGGTCCTCTATTCAAAAAAGTCCTTTCTATTTTCGGCTCCATACCCAATATTCCAACCCATCTTCCACCCTTCTATATTCTTTTTGAGGGAGTAAAACCTCGAATTACCGATCTCCACATGTACTTATTTCTAACAGCGCACAAAACTTGGAGTAAATGCGTTTTGCTTGCAGTCAGTTGTGTACACTTGGAGTGAGACACCATTGCAGACATAAAGCTCTGAGTTGAGAGTTTACCTCACTCAACAATGGGGCCTCAACTGACTTGGCCGTATCCTCTTTCTCGGACACTGGACTCTGCAGGTGGACAGACGAGAATAGCATGGTGCTAACTGCCATAAACAAACCTTTACTGCACGCCCAGACGCACAGAGAAAGGAAGGAAAGAGGGAAGAAAGAGGAATGAGAGATATGTCTCCTAAATCGCCTTGCTGGAGGACTGGCGTCGAGGGCTGGAGAGATTTTGGGACGTGTACAGCCTGATCTCACATCCTGTCCAGTGTGTGTGTGTGTGTGTGTGTGTGTGTGTGTGTGTGTGTGTGTGTGTGTGTGTGTGTGTGTGTGTGTGTGTGTGTGTGTGTGTGTGTGTGTGTGTGTGTCTGTGTGTGTGTTCTACGTGTTTAAGTATGTGTATGTGTGCGTGTGTGTTTAAGTGTTTGTGGGTTGTACGCGTTTAAGTATGTGTGTGTGTGTGCGTGCGTGCGTGCGTGTGTGTGTGTGTGTGTGTGTGTTGTACGTGTTTAAGTATCTGTGTGTGTGCGTGTGTGTGTGTGTCTGTGTGTGTATGTGTGTGTGCGTGCGTGTGTTTGCGCGTATGCATGTATGTGCGTCTGTGTGTGTTTGTGTGTTGTGTTTAAGTTTGCGCGCGCGTGTGTGTGTGTGTGTGTGTGTGTGTGTGCGTGCGTGCGTGTGTGTGTGTATATATGTGTGTGTGTGTGTGTGTTGTGCGTGTTTAAGTATCTGTGTGTGTGCGTGTGTGTGTGTGTCTGTGTGTGTGTGTGTGTGTGTGTGTGTGTGCGTGCGTGTGTTTACGCGTGTGCATGTATGTGCGTTTGTGTGTTGTGTTTAAGTTTGTGTGTGTGTGTGTGTGTGTGTGTGTGTGTGTGTGTGTGTGTGCGTGCGTGTGTATATGTGTGTCTGTGTGTGCGTCTGTGTGCGCGTATGCGCGCGCGCGCGCGTGTGTGCGTGTGTATGTGTTTGTGTGTGTATGTGTGTGTGTGTGTAAGTCTTTGTGTGTGTAAGTATGTGTGTGTGTGCGCGCGTGTGCATGCATGCGTGTGTGTTTCTGTGCACTAGTGTATGTGTGGAGGTGTATGTGTGGAGGTGTGCGTGTTTGTGTGTGTGCGTGTGTGTATGTGTGTGTGTATGTGTGTGTGTGTGTGTGTGTGTGTGTGTGCAGGGATGGGGGGTAAGGGTGCGGGCACGTGTTTGCATGCGTGTGCGTTAGTTAAGTACACGCGCGTGCACGTACGCATGAGTTTGAGCGTGTATCTGTGTGTGTCGTGTTTGAATAACCGTTAGGGTGTGCAATTGTCAACAAATGTACTATCAGATTAGTAAGTGGATATCTTCTGAAGCAGTAGAGCAAAGTTCCTCGAATTTGCTTTACTGCCTCTCAACAAGCGAGCCGCACTATCGTCATATAAAGCTTTCTGTCCAACTCTTCAAAAAAAAATTAACGTATCATAACATGTACGAATCATTATGAAGAACAAACATGCGAACTCTCAAGCTCCTAAAGGCGTGTTTTCATTGAAAAACGCTTACATTTTCTTCACCGTAGTAGCAATCTCCTCTAACCAATCAGGACGCAGTAGCAATCTCCTCTAACCAATCAGGACACAGCTTCAGTCTAGTTCTGCGTCCTGATTGGTCAGATGAGATCGCTGCTGTGGCAAAGTAGGTGTAAGCCTTGCTCAACCAATGCAGGCCTTATGCAAATAAGTTGCAACGATGAAGTGAAATTACTCTAAATTTGGTATTGAGAAACAGATGCCCATTAAACTAAAGGACATCACACACAGGAGTTGAGGGGAAAAGGTTATTTTATTAATCACAAAGGAAAAGTGTGCAATTCTGCGTCATCTCAAGAGAAAATGCCCTTCTTTTGATTTTGGTCTGTGTTTTCAATGATGGCCGGCTGGTCAGCTTCCCGGCTTTGGCCACATGATACATGTCAGTTTGTAAAGCTAAATACTCTCTTCCTGAAATAATCGCATTAACAATGAGCACCCATTCCTTGCATCATACTAGGGGACTTGGGGCACCAACCACACCACTGCCTGTGACACGGCGCCATGTTTAGGTTTGCAGACAAGTCACAAGACCGTCGTCCTCCATTTCAGATACAGATACAGATATACTTTATTATCCATAATTGCAAAGTTTGGCAATGATCAGCTCTTACCCCCCAAAAAATCATACATACATAAAAGTGAAGACAAGACAACTCACCCCTCCCTCCCTCGCCCACCTCTTCCTCTCCCTCCATCTCCTCTTCCTGACTCTCCAACACCCGGACCGTCCGCACTCAGCCTCCAACCCACCCCGACCCTCCTCCCCGTAGTCCGTCCACTTCTTCCACTCCCACAACCCCCACATCAAAAGGAGACACGCACTCCACTATCATCGTGCCTGGAGACGGTCGTGAAGCCCGCTCAGCGCGCACAGGTATTTAAATATCGGATCGACAGGGAAAGAAACGAATCTCTCAGTCTGGATGTTCTGGCTTTAATGGAACGGTACCGAACACCAGATTGTGCGCGGATGTAGTGCGCTTTCAGTGGATGAGTTGGATCTGCATTGAACTGAAGTCGTCATAAACCCAAATGTATGACAACGAAGCCCTTCTACATTCAGCTGTCTCCATGTCGGCCTTCAAAGCCATACGTTTACCACTGCACCGCCTGTCCAGGCTTTCATGTCAGTTTCATTTCACATAGCAGGGCCGGACCAAATGAGTTGTGGGGGGGGGGGGTTCCTTTTGGTGGGGGGGGGGGGGGGCAAAATCAGCGAAGTGGCGAGCCACGAAGCGCGCGCCTGCAAGCAGGCGCGCAAATAGGGGGTCCGGGGGTATGCCCCCCCGGAAATTTTTTGAAAAACGGTTAAAATCTGTGCAATCTGGTGCATTCTGGGCCTTGTTTTGAGGGGTAAGAGCAGCATTGTTTTTGGAGACACACCAAAAAAATTAAAAAAAACAAACTCAAACCAAGGTACATGCTTTTTCTAGGGGGGGGGGGGGGGGGGGGGGGTGGGGGGGGGCGAGGGGGGGTCCCCTTGGAACCCCCCCCCCCCCCCCCCCCTGGGTCCGGCCCTGCATAGAACACAGAGAAAACTCTGTGTGAACGAGACGTTGCCCCTGAAGGCAAGGACATATTCCACTCGAGCCTGCAAAGTGACATGCATCGTGAGCACACTTGAAACCGTCGTGGAAGATTTATGGAGGCCTGTCAGCGTCTGTGAATTAATAGCCATGGTGACATTCGTTCTGCCTTCACAACCTGCAGCTAAGTTCCCATGAAATTTGACTGCATGAGGGCGGAACCGGGTCAATTCAGAGACGGCGATAAACAGCACGAGTACTGATGCATTTGGAGTTTTTCCTCTTATTTCAGGATGGTCCAAGAGCATGTGTTCAGGTGAAGGGAAAGTAGCTCCCAACTAGGACAAACTTTATACCTATGCGTGGACGTTCAATCCTGACTATCAAGCCGGTGCAGCAGTCAAGTAAGCATTGTCTCATCTACGGAAGAATCATACAACCAGGCTGCAGAGGATAACGACACGAGCTTCTCTCAAGTTCTATCCTTTCACCTCTCACAGGGATCCGCTTTTACACCTGGGTGGAGACAGACATTTTGAATTTATCACCTGCTTAGATGCGACCCATAAATTTTAATACCGCCCCCGCTGTCCACGACCTCAGTTAATATCGCGTGCTCCTCCCACGTGGACTGAAACTGCAAAGAGTACCCCACCGCGCAAACACTGAATGTCCACCACAGGACACAAGGAAAAGACAACAAATGATAAAAGGCATACTCTCCCCCCCCTTCCAAAAGTAAACCGACTGCCCTACCTGCCTTCGGCGGAAAATATCATTGTAAAACATAACTGCCGATACATTTCCCTCACACCCAGATAACGTGCTCTCTAGGCACTATGATGATTTTTGGAAGGATAATGAGATTGGTCCTATGCCCGAGGAAAAAATGAGTGCGGATTGAGCAACCAGCATTGGGTGGAAAGTCGCAATATAAAAAAAGCACCTTTACCTTATATCTACACAAAAACAAGAAGGGCAAAGCCCATACGACTCACATGCTTGACCTTGACCTTTATATGACCTTGACCTTCAGGTGACCTTCAAGGTCAAGGTCAAACAACTAAACCTACCAATGACATCATACACTAAGAAATGCTTTACACATTTTTCCTACCAAAATACATGTGGCCTTGACCCAAGGTCATGCATCACAAAGCTGTTAATTCAAGACATAGGAAGCACAATGGTGCTTATTGGCACTTTCTACCATGAGATATGGTCACTTTTAGTGGTTCACTACCCCATTTTGGTCACATTTCATAAGGGTCAAAGTGACCTTGACCTTGATGATATGTGACCAAATGTGTCTCATGATGAAAGTATGACATGTGCCCCACATAATTATTAAGTTTGAAACAGTTATCTCCATAGTTCATAGTCAAGGTCACTTTAAATATGTATACAATCCAACTTTGAAGAGCTCCTGTGACCTTGACCTTGAAGCAGGTCAATTAAACTGTATCAAAAGATAGGGCTTGCTTGCCCTAATACCATATAAGGTCAGGTATCCAATCTCAAAAACTTCAGAGAAAATTGAGAAAATGTGAAAAATGACTGTTTTTTAGGCAACATTTATGGCCCCTGCGACCTTGACCTTGAAGCAAGGACAAGTCACTATGTATGTTTTTTGAGGCCTTGTCATCATACACTATCATGCCACTTTCGGTATTGATAGACTTTATAG
>JAWQFJ010019506.1:5000-18480 GCA_034096865.1 Theodoxus fluviatilis | reverse complement strand
CTAGTAAGCAAAGAAGAGTTATCTCCCTCCGCCCCTTCAGCTCCTCGTGTCTCCCCTGCGCGTCATACTTTCCCGTTACGTCATGTAATCAGTTGAATAAAGCAGGTACACTAAACGGACGTTTCGCCATCTCTCTCTCCTTGATTCCGCATCACCACAGACGCGTAAGGAACGAAACATGGTGGCAGCTGATGAACCTCGCTTCCTGCCCACGGCTTCACTACAGTAGGCTCATTTTTTTTTCTCTTCTCAATTCCTCGTCTCCTGATTCTCCGAGTGTTTGATCGTTGAAAAGTTTCGCCTCGCCGAAAATCCTAGATGTCTGTCCCTGCCGACTCACGCGCTCCCGACCCTGCCTTGCCGACTGCTCCTAAACCAAGCGTCCCAGGCATCCGCCCACCTCCGCCCTTTGATGTTGAACACAACGCTCCTGACAACTGGAAGCTCTTTAAACAGAAGTGGAATCTATATTCTACCCTGACCAACTTGTCGGAGCACACTCAGACGTACCAAGTGGCACTACTACTCCACTCACTAGGTGACGATGCTCTACGCGTCTACAATGGCTTCCGTTTTGCGACTCCCGAGGAGAACCGCACTGTCACGGAAATCATTGAAGAATTCGACCGATTTGCCATTGGTGAAATCAATGAAACCTATGAACGTTTTAAATTTCATCAACGCAACCAGCATGACGGTGAAAAATTCGACACGTTTCTCTCTAATCTCAGGAACCTTCTGAAAACGTGCAACTTCTGTCCCACCTGCAAGGACAGTATCCTTAGAGATCGACTCGTGCTTGGAGTGAAGGACTCTTCGGTTCAAGCTGCACTCCTCCGAGAGAGACACCTCACTCTCGAAAAGTGCATCGATCTGGCCAAGGCCGCTGAACATGCCACCCAACATCACCAGGCCATGACTTCCGACGCCGTGCACAAACTGGCCCCTGCAAGATTTCAGTCGAAGAATAAAAAGTCCTCAGCACGTCCTACAACTACTGCTACTACCTCGCGACACTTCACTGCAAAGGCCCAAGGCAAACCCTGCAAGTTCTGCCCCTACACGCATGCACTGCGGAAGGAAGAATGCCCTGCATATGGCAAGACCTGCAGCAACTGTGGTAAGAAAAACCATTTCGCTGCCAAATGTTCTGCTCAACGTCGGACTGTCCATCACGTGGAGGACCAGGATGAACTTTCTGAACCCGGAGAATGGATTAATGCTGTCCACAACGCACGTGCCCGAGATGTCAAGTGCACCATGCTGGTGAACAAAAGAAAAGTGACATTTCAACTCGACACAGGCTCCACTGTGAACCTCCTGCCCGCTCGATTCGCCAGCAAAATCACATCATCTCCAACGACTATGAAGATGTGGAATCACTCTGAGATCCAATCCTTCGGTACCTGCGACCTGTACTTGACAAACCCTCTCACCAAGCAGACACTCCTCACTCACTTTGTCGTGTGCCCTGACTCTCTCTCTGCTCTGTTAGGTCTGGAAACCTGCCAAGCAATGCAACTAGTCACTGTAAATGAAGAAAACTTCGAACGAGTTGCCGCCGTCTGCCCTGACGACATAGTGACCAAGCATCCAGCAGTCTTCGATGGATCTCTTGGCACCCTCCCTGGCACACATCATCTGAACACTGACCCATCTGTCCAGCCAACCATTATGCCCCACAGACGAGTCCCTGTCGCCGTCAAGCCGAAACTGGCGAAAGAGTTGACCAGACTCACCGAACTCGGCGTCATCACACCTGTTGACGACCCAACTCCTTGGGTGAGCCAGATGGTGATTACAGAGAAAAAGTCTGGAGAACTAAGAGTATGCATAGACCCCAGGGAACTTAATAAGGCACTCTTGCGAGAGCACTACACTCTTCCGACTCTGGACGACAGCCTTCATGAGCTCAGCAACTCCACTGTCTTCTCAAAGGCAGACCTCTCTTCTGGATACTGGCACGTCCATCTCGACACTGAGTCCAGTATGCTGACGACCTTTCAAACTTGTTTCGGACGATATCGCTGGCTCCGACTTCCATTTGGCACTTCTGTCTCGTCAGAAATCTTCCAGCGAAAACTTCTTGAAGCACTCCACGGGCTACCCAGTGTCGTGTGCATCGCAGACGACGTTCTCATCCACGGCCGCTCTGTGGCTGAACATGACTGCAACCTCAACAAGTTTATGGAAAGATGTGCTGAGAAAGGCATCAAGCTGAACCGAGACAAGCTGGAACTCAGGATGGAGAAAATCTCCTACATGGGCCACATCATCTCCAAAGAGGGACTAAAAACTGACCCGGAGAAGGTTCGAGCCATCACTGACCTCCCACCTCCTGCCAATGTAGAACAACTCCGCAGATTTCTCGGAATGGTGAACTACCTGGCACGATATGTTCCCCACCTGACTGACTTAGTTCACCCGCTCTCCAACCTTCTGAGAAACGACGTCCTATGGCAATGGTCTCCTGCTCAAGACAACGCCTTCAAGAAAACAAAGCAAGCAATCACTTCAGCACCAACTCTGCACTACTACGATCCCTCCAAAGAACTGACTCTGGAGAACGACGCCAGTGACTATGGCATGGGATCTGCACTGCTCCAAGATGGCAAACCTGTCGCTTTCGCAAGTCGCTCTCTGTCTCCTAGCGAGAGGAACTATGCACAGCTGGAAAAGGAAATGCTCACTGTTGTTTTTGGCTTGGAAAAGTTCCACCACTACACCTACGGGAGAAATCTCACTGTCGTCACTGACCACAAACCTCTCGTTGCCATCGCCAGGAAACCGCTCTCAAAAGCACCCAAGCGCCTACAGTCTCTCTTGCTCCGTACACAAGTGTACAACTTCGACCTTGTCTACCGACCTGGCAAAGAGCTCCCTGACACTGTCACAGAAGAAAGAGTCACGGTGAACAATTTGCAGCACAGTCCTGTCAACGCTGACCGCCTCTCTCAGATACGCTCAGCAACAGAAACCGACAAGACTCTCTCCTGCCTAGCAAGCATCATCAGGACCGGCTGGCCTGATGATAGACGAAAGTGCCCTATTTCCCTTTTGCCATACTTCCGCTACAGGGATGAACTGACTGTCCAGGATGGAGTCATCCTCCGTGGCGACAGAATAGTCATACCCACATCGCTGCGACACGAGATGAAGCAGAAGGTGCATGCCGGCCATATGGGTATCAATTCTTGCCTGCGACGGGCACGAGACCTCATCTACTGGCCCGGCATGACAACGGACATCCGTCGCTACGTGGAGTCATGTGACACCTGCGCCTCGTCCATGTGTCAACAGAGCCCCGAACCCATCCTGCTCCATGACATACCACCTCGCCCGTGGGAAAAGATAGGCAGACCTCCTGCAAATGCAAGGCAGACAATATCTCGTCACCAGTGACTATCACACCAATTTCACTGAAGTTGACTTCTTGCCCGACACAACCACCTCGACAGTGGTGACCAAACTGAAACACCACTTTGCCAGATATGGAGTGCCCCAAACTGTCATCAGTGACAGCGGGTCACAATTCACATCTGAAACCTTCAAAAAGTTTGCCAAGGACTGGAACTTCACGCACATCAAATCCAGCCCAGGAAATCACAAGACTAACGGGGAAGCGGAATCTGCAGTCAAGATAATCAAGCGCCTTTTTGAGAAGTGCAGAGTATCTCATGAAGACCCATACCTCGGACTGCTCAACCTACGCAACACCCCAACCGAAGGCCTCGAAAACAGTCCTGCACAGCAAATGTTCGGTCGACGAACAAATTCACATCTACCCTGCATCCCATCCAAGCTCAAACAAACACCCCAAGATGGTAACAAATCGGCAAGACTCAAAACAACAAAACGACAGAGCATCGCAGACCACATCAACAATAGCAGACGAGAGCTGCCAGCACTGCACATTGGCGACGCTGTGAGAATGCAGCCCCTTGACAACCAGTCCTCGTACTGGAAGGCTGCCACTGTCACAAATCAACTGGGGAAAAGGACATATGAAGTGACCACAGAAGGAGGAAGAAAATACACAAGAAACCGATTTCACCTTCGGCTCCGCAAACATGGCACCACCCAAAGCAAGCCTTCATACTTTACATTCAGCTCAGATGTCCCCAGCAAACAACCTGCTGATACCCAGTCACCTCGAGCGCTTACTCCTGTAACTGGAAACCAGGAAGCCCCTAGAGACAAAGCTAGCCCGTCCCATGAACACGCTCCCCAGATGACACAACGACCTGATGCACCCCATCCACCTGCCACTGCCCCAGCAAGGAAGAGAAGCAGTCGCATACCCATTTTTCAAACTCCAGTGAGACTACGGTCTGGGCGACTGACCAAACCCACTGCACGCTTTGACCTCTGACCTCATTCCTGCCGTTTGCCTGAGAGACCTCACACTCAAGCAACAACTCCATCTTCTGCTACTATGAGCCCAGGCTCTGAAGCAGCATTCCGCCCAGGTCCAACTCCCGACCATGCCGTCCGACAACATGAACTGTTCTGAGTGTTCAAAATTTATGTAATCATCATAGTGGCAATTTCGACCAAAGACTCTAGTCTTCATATTGCATCCATGCGTAGGAAATTAATAATCAAGTGTCCATTATCTTGAAGGGGAGGATGTTAAGTGTAGCTAGTAAGCAAAGAAGAGTTATCTCCCTCCGCCCATTCAGCTCCTCGTGTTTCCCCTGCGCGTCATACTTTCCCGTTACGTCATGTAATCAGTTGAATAAAGCAGGTACACTAAACGGACGTTTTCGCCATCTCTCTCTCCTTGATTCCGCATCACCACAGACGCGTAAGGAACGAAAAAAAAAGGGGAATGCAAAAAATAAAGGGGATGAGGTGGGAGGTGAGTGGGAAGGAGCTGGACAGGGAGTGGGGGACACAGACAACTGGAAGGGGATGATTCAAGGGAGTCTACTGACGGTGTTGCTGAGGAGCATGGCACCAAGGATGCGATCACAGCAGGTCTTGATGCTTCTCTCAGGGAAGGCTCCCATCACATCTCGCAGCAGCGCCAGGATGTGTAGCGTGTCCTTCTGCTCTGAAGCCTCTGCAGTCCCAGGGAATAAGCAGATTATTCCTAAGCCCTCTTTTTCAGGGAAAAGGCTTTCTCAGGATAGAAATTAGGGCCCGTATCCAGAATGGCAATTCATCTTTTTAACACTCGATTTATCCCCTAACCCCAGGTTATCTTGATCGGTTAGATAAGGTACGCTCGTCAGAGGATCCTAGGTTGCGCTTTGCTATATATACTGGTTTCCAGCCAAGGGAGAGCAGAACAGACAGTTGGAATCGTCTGAGTTTACAGATAAATCGGGGTTAAAATAACTCGCCGTTCTGGATACGGGCCCAGGGCAACTTATTATGTTTATAAAAAACATAGATTTGAATTCTTTCCCTCTGATAATTTCTATATTTGCAGTTCAGGAAATGTTTACTCAATTGATATTTTTATGCCACATAAAAACTGTAACAATTGACAACAGGGAAAAAAGTGATCAATTGATAATTAATAACATTTTGGTATTATTATTCTGTGTTAACAGGATTCATTGTATAGCACAAGCATTGTGGATATAAAACGCTTCTTCTCAGCACATTGGGGCAGGGGGACAATGACTTTATCAGCAAAGCAATTGAAAGCTTTTGGCAGTCCTTTCATGACACTCAGGTTGATAAAAATGTATCAAAATAACACAAACAAACTGACAAACAAACAAAAACCTGCATAAATATCAATGAAAGAAGGTGTACAGAGCATTTAGACAACAGAGCAATCTCATACATGCATATCATCTAGGGTTATCAAAAAATTATGAAGAGAAACTCAAGCATCTCAGAGGAGGCCAAGGCCCAAAAAACAATCAAGCACGGCCCCAGCTTCAACTCTGCCATTTCTGCCATTAAGGGTGGTTACCACGGCAACACCTACCCTTGCTGCCCTTGATCTTCTCCACACAGAAGTCGGCAGTGAGGGGGGCTGCAGGGTGGAAAGGGGGAGCGTCTTCTTGCTCAAACATGGCGCTCCTTTTCAGCACTGTGAAGACTGCACCCTGCGCTGCCTTGCGCACCTGCAACAGTCATGCCTCAGTCAGAGAGGAGATCCACAGGGAGGAAGAGCAGGAGTAGACCGCTCTAGGGAGAGTGCCTGGGTGTGTAAGTGGGTGTGTAAGTAAGTGAGTAAGTGAGAGAGCAAGCGAGCAAAAGAGTGAGTGCATGAGTGAATGAACAACAGAGCACGTGTGCATGAGTGAGTGAGAGAGCAAGCAAGTATAGCAGTGAGTGCATGAGTGAATGAACGACAGAGCTAGTGTGCATGCAATGAATGTAAACTTCCACAGGCAAGTGACAAATTCTTAGAAAAGTCCCGCAGTGGGACCAATCATTGCATGAACTGGTGAGAGTTCCCCTAAGGGCAACGAGGCAGATGGTCTACAAGAACTCTTGTGAGATATTTTGACCCCCTGGCATTCTCTGGGGGGAAGGGCCACACCTTGTTGTAACCCTTGGAGCCCATCAATGCCATGGTCTGACACTATGGTGAGGTGCTTACTGACACATAGCAAGACCTGTCCTATCCTGCAGTGCAGCTGAGGCACTGCTTCATAGAGAGATGTTGCTGCCATAGCTACAGGTGACCTGGTTTTAGCTGGAAAACAAGCTGGTTTGCTGCAAGCTAACAAGCAGTAAATATGCCAATGAGAAGTAACTATACTGAGTAATAATTATGCCAATGAGAAGTAATCGTAATATTGAGTAGTAAATGTACAATGAGAAGAAGATATGAGAACAATGCCAATGATATGCAAATATACTAATGTAGTAAATTTGTTATGGAGGTAAATAGGAGCTAAGATGGTTGAAGAGCAGAGAGGAACAGCATAGAGGAAATTGACACTAGGATAAGGAAAGGTTGAGCGAGGGGAGGACAGGCACCAATCCTGACCTTGGGTTTTCTGTGGATGGTGAAGGTCAGAAGTGCAGTGTAGACATGCTGGGAGGATGCCTCCTCCCAAAGCCCTGGCTCCTGCACTCGCAACAGCAGTCCCAGGCACGTCAGCACCTACAACACATGTCACATGACAAAGCCCTGGCTCCTGCACTCGCAACAGCAGTCCCAGGCACGTCAGCACCTACAACACATGTCACATGACAAAGCCCTGGCTCCTGCACTCGCAACAGCAGTCCCAGGCACGTCAGCACCTACAACACATGTCACATGACAAAGCCCTGGCTCCTGCACTCGCAACAGCAGTCCCAGGCACGTCAGCACCTACAACACATGTCACATGACAAAGCCCTGGCTCCTGCACTCGCAACAGCAGTCCCAGGCACGTCAGCACCTACAACACATGTCACATGACACGGGAGTGTCACACTTGTCACAACATGTCATTCAAGTCACAGGCAGGATGCATTTATTACAATGATGTCACACTGGTCATTGCATGCCACACGTGTGTGTTGCTCATCACAACATATCACAGTGTGACACAAGTCACAGGTATGACACAAGCCACAGGTAGGTAACATTTGTCAAAGACATACATGCTTGTCACTGGCAGGTCACACTCTTCACAGGAATGTCACATTTGTCATTCAATGTCACGAGTCATGGTTAGGTCACACATGGCAAAGCCATGGCATGCTTGTCACACAGACATGTTGCACTTGTCACAGGCAGGTCATATTTGTCACAGTGTCACACTTATTAAAGACATTCAACCCTCTTTGCAAGTATGTCATCTGGACTTGTCACTGACATATACCTTTTGACATAGACATATCACACTCATCAGAGACATGTAACACTAGTCTAAGGCATGTCACACATATCATAGACATGTCATTGATCATAGACCTAACATGTGTAGGAAACAACATTACTAACACTACAAGGAAGAAACTGACAGATGGACAGATGGACAGACGGATGGATGGATGGATGGATGGACAGAAAGACAGGACTAGGGTCACTCACTGATCTGAGCAAGGAGGTGTGCTCCCCCTCGTCATGCTGGGCCAAGGCTGACATCAGCAGACGCGCTGTCTCACTCACTCGGTTCCGCAAAACATCCTCAGGAACCCTGACATGAAATAAACAGCATGTCAGGACTCAGCAACCAACACATGCCCATGACATGAAAAAATAAACGCACACACACACACAAGGATTCATACACACACACACACACACACACAAACACACAAGTATACTAACACACACACAAACACGTACACACACACATAAACACATGCACACAAACACACACATACACAGATGCACACACAGATGCACACACACACACACACACACACACACACACACACACACCACACACACACGCAAGTTGCACATAGTACATACATACATGTGCACGTCCACGATATTGCCTAACACTATCAAAAACTGGGGGTCTGGGTAAAGGCACTTGAATAAAACTATCTAACACAGTCAGCATGCATATATTTCAAATTTATATGGGTTCTTTAAATGTTTTTGTAATGCTATGACCAATAGTTTTTATAGTTTTGCTTTGCAGAGATTCACAAAAAAATAATTAAACTCGTACGAAGCGGAAAAATGGCGCCGAAAAACGGGACATTTTGCGACGCCACTTTTGAATGCTTGTTATCTTGTGCAAATTCACCTTACAAAGTATAGATTGTGTGAAATAATTCAAGTTCAATTATTAATTTAGTCATATTTCAGTGGAAAGTCGCCACAAAATAAAAACAGAGGTAGTTCTACCGAAATAAAAAAGACCTATGCGTTCGTTACTCTCGTTTCTACCACCCTTGCTCAGAGGAAAAAAATCGAAACCAAACATGTGTACATAAATGTGTTGAAGAGAAGGTTCAAATTACTTTTCCTTTCATTAGTTTACTCATACAACTGCATAGTTTTATTCTTCTTTTGGTATTAACCAATTTCTTGGGACTATTTTGATGGTCAGCGTCGGTTGTTTCCCTGCGTTACTTACGAGAAGGTATGCGTGTACCAAACGTGTTGCTATATTGTTCCGCACTCGAAACGGCTACAAAGGAAGCTTTTGTCATCCCGCAGTCAATGAACACGTTTATAGAAGGATACGTCATAGTACACGCGATTTTTGACCAATGAGAAGGCTTCGTTTCCTTCATTTCCTTCTGTTACGTACGACAATTTGCTACACATGTGCGAAGCTTTCAGTTCGTTTAATCCGTTCGATGGACCATCTTCATCCAATTTGGGTAAGTAAAGCATTCTACATTAGTTTTTTTAATTAATACAATTCAATAGTTTCGTTCATGGGTCATGAATAAATACTATATGACTAGTTTTTCTCTGGCCGTGCTTTCTCTATCCTGATCAACGCCGTTCTGGTTTTGGTTTCGATTGAGTTTCGTATCACATCGATTGATTTGGTCAGAATCACATCATGTTTGTTTTCATAGAACTAATTTGATGTTCCCTCATGCTAGATATCAAAATAATACCTTTTATAATGATATACGCATGTGATCGTCTCGCTGGTTACAAAGAAACCAAACACAGGTATGTCCCACCTAGTGTTAGGCAATATCGTGGACGTGCACACATACAAACACACACACTAACACACACATGCACACCCACACACCCACACACACAAGAGCATGCACATGCATGCACACACACACACACACACACACACAAACATGCACGCACGCACGCACGCATGCACGCACACAAACACAAACACACACCAGGCTTGGCAGGTCCAGGAAAGTGTGAAAGAGGAAAAAAAATCCCATGGTCTGAAAGCCATGCAAGACGGCAAGCCAGAAACAAGTGACATGTTCTGACTGAAAGCCACCAATAAAGGACAGGACCAAGTTACCTCCGCATGATGATGCTGAGCAGGAAGCAGATGGCAGTCTGAGACTCGGCAGCATCAGATGTTTCCAGCGCTGTCAGCTGCAGAAAGTAGAATACCAAAAACGTCACCATTTAACCTGTTCATTTGGCCTTCCCTTCAAACAGCAACATGTACAGAAAAAATTACTTTTAAAAATGAACTCCTCTTACATACAGTGTGGGGAACTCTTGAAATACTCTAAATTTAACTGACACCCAATACTCAACATTTATTCAAGACAGCATGCGCCAATAGTAAAAAGGAGGTATCATCTTGACAGAACAGTGGAGACAAATTCTACAAGGAAAGCATCTCAACAGCGCAGCACACTGCTGGAGACTACTCACCAAGGCACAGAAGTACTCGGTGTTGGTGCCAGTACCCCCTGACTCCTCAATCATCTCTGTGACAGCTGCCTGCACTGCAGCAATCTGCAACCATAGAGGTCATGACACAATAATGTATTACATTCAGCATTTACTGCGGTGATGACAATCTGATTTTTAAATGGCACACAGGATGCCTTCATTATGTCATTAGGGTTGCCATACTTTGACTTTATATGTGATTCTCTCTCTCTCTCTCTCTCTCTCTCTCTCTCTCTCTCTCTCTCTCTCTCTCTCTCTGACTCGCTGACTCTTACTCTCTCTCTGTCTGTCTGTCTGTCTGTCTGTCTGTCTGTCTGTCTGTCTGTCTGTCTGTCTGTCTGTCTGTCTGTCTGTCTGTCTGTGTGTCTGTCTGTCTGTCTCTCTCTCTCTCTCTCTCTCTCTCTCTCTCTCTCTCTCTCTCTCTCTCTCTCTCATCCCTCACAAACTGCGTTACAATCTATACTCTCCAGATGCTCTGTATGTTTGTCCAGCTTGTTAAGAGGAATTTGAATGTGAATTTCATGTATTGTATGCATGCCCAGTTTATGAAGATCTTAGACAGAAGTACTTTTACAATAGTACCGACTTCAGAAATGTTGTGAAATTTATTTTCCTCTAGTGATCATTATGTGATAAGATCAATTGCCATGTATTTGTATTATGCCTTTAAGAGAAAGCGTGAAGCTATGGAAAATGTATCTGCCGATGAGGTAAACATTTGATTATTGTGAAAGGTCGGAGGCCTAACAAATAAACCCATCCATTCGTTCTCTCTCTCTCTCTCTCTCTCTCTCTCTCTCTCTCTCTCTCTCTCTCTCTCTCTCTCTCTCTCTCTCTCTCTCTCTCTCTCTCTCTCTCTCTCTCTCTCTCGCACACACACACACACACACACACATACACACATATATATAAACATATACACACAAACACACACATACACACACACACATACACACACACACATACATTCACATAAGAGGACAAATGTTGTATTTAACAGCATTTTATGCTCACTGTTATTAAATAGACATATCTAATCAATGTGTGCATAAAAAAATCATGCCAGCAAATGCTTGTCTAAATAGGTAGTCAACCAATGTAAGTCCATCAAATATATCAAAGAAGACCTGCTAAATGCACATGGAGAAAATGCAGGGCACAAGTAAAAAACAGACTAAAGAAAACAAAACACATTATAATCAGGTAGTAAAGGAATGGGTAAGAAATGAAAGAAGAGCAGTAGAGGAAGAAGAAACATGTGGTTCATTAGTGAATGCACCTTCCCCTCTGTGTGACTGTGAGAGTGTTGGTTCAAGGTTTATGATGTGCTAAAAAAAAACAAATAACTGTCCTAAAAGGAGTTTTCTCAAACTTCCATCATGTTTACAATATATAGATCACCAGCTCCTGGCAGTCCCATATTCAGTAGTCTCCCCTCCTGCATGAGTGCATTGTCAGCTCCTCAACCTGTACTTGCCTACTGAAATCCTGTCTATTGACCGGCAGATGTAGGTGAGCAAGCTTTGGCATTTGATTACATGCAAGGCGCAGTGCCATGGTTTAATCCCTGGGACAGAAGAAATCTGGATTCTTTTATGCTATTTCCCGAAAGGTGGCTACCCTGAGTCATTACTACATGTGGTAACCTGTGTGCATGTGAACGTGTATGAATGTATAAGGTAAACATCTATGAATGATGCACCTTCTCCTCTGTGTGACTGTGAGAGTGTAGATTCAACATCTATGAGATGAAACAAACCCACCAAATAACTGTCCTAAAAGAAGATTCCTCAACCTTCTGTGACAAGGTGGCACACTTTTGTGCCACCATGACCCATCACCAGTTTTGTTCTTTTAGTGTTAGTTTTCGACCTCAGATGTTGAGCTTCAGCTCTCCGATTTCCCGCCCACGGGCTGGCTTCTACCCTTCTTTTCGCCCCACCCCTTTCCCGTTGCGATGTTCACGCCCTCCGCTGTTTTCGCCTCCTGTGCCCCGTGCAGCATGCCCCATGCACTCGAGTGGTGTGAACTTTGATCACATGGCTTATTCAAGGCATGGTTGCGTGTAGACTTTCTCTGCACTGGTGAAGGAGCCTATTTTTGGACGAGGATCTCTTTTCTTCTTTTTTGTCTATGTGCAATCAATGCATTTTTTCCTTCTGACGTCATTTATGACATCATTAAACTGACCATGGGAATGGGGTATGTTGGAATATCAATTGGTTTGTAATTTTCTAGTAGTTATTGTAATTAATGATGAGACTGACCAGGAGATTGTTAACCAATCTGAGTCAGAGGAAGAGAGAGAAGTTTCCTTTCCCAACTGTCGTGAAATATTATTTTCTAGTTGCTTTCTTAGTTGGCAGTTAAGAGTCCAGTTCCGTTAGAACCGGCTTTCATTGTCCTTCTCTGTGTTGTCGTGAGACTATCTTACTCTTTTCCATGCGGTTTGAGTGAAATACTTCTCGCATTCCCCCATCCCTTTGGTTGGTTTCTTGGAATAAACTTAGTCTTGGTGTGACTGTGTGCTGTCAAGATTTTACTCTACAGGTACTTCAGCTGTAATGAAACATGTTGTGTGTGACGAATGTTTGGGCGCTGAAGTATTCCTGAGCAAGAGGTCAATTGAGGATCGGATGCCGTAATAATCTAAGAACTACCGCATGACCTGGCCTATCATAAGGTGTGAGTGCATTATCTCATGTTATTACTGATGTTCTTGTTTTGTATAAATATGATTTTATGCATAATGTTGTCAAAGCTGTGTATTCATGTACCCCTCCCCTTGTGACTGAGATTAATGGAAACTTACATTTGACCCAGAAGTAGGATTAGTATGTTGTCATGAGATTCCAGAGTTAGGGACCAGAGGTTTTGGAGAAGGCAATGTTTCCATGTAGTTGGGATAGTTCTATACTATAACTATTTGGGAATTTAGTTCTGGCGGTTTTTTGCTGTGTTCAAGTGCCCATCACTACCAGTAAATTGATTATGGTATGTCAGAATGCCTTGGTGGAGCAATGTATGGTAGATACATGTGCTTGGTTGCCTTACACTGGATCAGGTCATTTGGTAACTCAGATAATGCTCCTGGGAAATAGTCATGATAGGATTACTCATGGACTATTGGGTGTTTAATTGGTAGATGTTATTCCCCATGGATACTATATCATTTGGGCTGGGTCTTCAGGAGTTGTCTAGTTATACTGCTATTCT
>JAWQFJ010019506.1:0-2500 GCA_034096865.1 Theodoxus fluviatilis | reverse complement strand
GGCAGGCATGCAGGCAGGGATCTAGGCAGGCAGGCATGCAGGCAGGCAGACAGGTCGACAGACAGACAGACAGACAGACGGACACACACACACACACACACAGAGAGAGAGAGAGAGAGAGAGAGAGAGAGAGAGAGAGAGAGAGAGAGAGAGAGAGAGAGAGAGACAGACAGACAGACAGACAGACAGACAGACAGACAGACAGACAGACAGACAGACAGACAGACAGACAGACACGTACACAGAGACGGATACACACATACACATGCGAGCGCGCGCGCGTACACACGTATAGGACATCAAAGATTATAGGTTACACAAAGATAGCTCATAAGCTCAATGTTGTGAGGATCGAGACACGTTGCGCCCCAAGCGGCTAGAACTATGGGGAAGTAATCACAACGCTTAGAGACATGTAAAAGTGCTTGTTTGTCGACGCGTTTCTGATGCGTTCCGATCATGTTTGTGAATACATTTACGGTGTAATATGTAATAAAATGATTTGCTGCAATAATGGGGGTGTTGTGGCTTTGTTTTTTTGTAGCAGGCGTTGTGAAATCGAAATATTTGGTTCATCGAAATGGATGCTTCTGCGCATGCGCGTGAGCCTATAGTCCATTTAAACATTGCGCTGTCAGTGGAGACGCTACAGACTCTCCACGCCCGGGGAGTTATGCCAAAGATCCGGCCGCGTTAAAGCATGCAAAAATATTAATTAGATTAAAAACTAATCGAAAATAGTCATATTAGACTGTTTTAACGTATACTTTCTGCAAAAACCCCACAGAAGATAAGTAAACAAACCTCACCGGTCGTATATGTACCTAGATGGCTAGCAGCTTGACACATTTTTTTTGTGTATTGACGTTAAGTTCAGGAAATTGCTCTTAGCATGCAATGTTGTGAAAATGGACGGCCTAAGTGTCCTACTGAAAACGAGGCGCAACAGGACGCATGCTCATGAATGACGGAAACATGTGTTTGCATGTGTGAAAAGCGCCAATGCAAAGAGTCCAAGGTCGTATTCTTTGGCTGAACAGTATTAACACTTTGCTCGGCAAAAAAAGAGCCAGTTTGTGCCACCCCTGTACAAATGCACGATCATTTTCAGCCAACGAACGATGGCGAGAACTGAAGCGCGCACCGAGAGAGAAAGAGCCATACGCCTGACCTTCAAGGTGGGAATCGCACCCTGCACAGGTCGCAGAGCTGCAATTTGACGGTGGCTGTATCAACAATCTGCGTGTCTTATGGGCAAGGCTTCAGGGCGAATGGAGAAGTCTCGTGGCAGAGCCCTAGAAGCGGTTAGACCCTCATGTGACTCAACCGGGACGTCAAAGATCGGACAGATTACACCATGCTATCACAGCATGCAGTCAACCGTTCACACCACTGTCTCAGAAACTGCCAGGAACACCATTGGTAGGCATGGTGCACCCGTCTCTGGGGAACACTGGTTGCGGCGCCGGCTCACCAAACGTCGTCTGTACTGCTGCCAGACCTTCCAGGCAGGCCTGTTCTGAACACCAAGACACCAGGCGTTGACCTCCAGGACAGTTGTTTTCAGCAGTACGACCTTCTCGTTACGTCTCCTCCACACTCGAATACGTGCATCAGCGTGGTGGTGACACAAAATCGGCTCTCATCAGTGAAGAGGATGTCCCTCCATTGCCGCCAGTGTAGGTTCCGGTGCTGCTGAGCCCACTGCAGTCGTTGCTGTCCGGTGTCTTGGTGTCAAAACAGGCTGCCTGGACGGTCGGCAGCAGTACAGGACGACGTTTGGTGCAGCCGGCGCCGCACAGGTTTCCCCAGAGACGGGTGCACCATGCCTACCAATGGTGTTGATTCCTGGCAAGTTTTCTGAGAACAGGTGTGGCGGTTGGTGCAGGCTGATAGCCGGTGAATACTGCCGAATGCTGAGCCGTCCCGGGAGGGGGTGTGGACACATCGAGGTCTACCGCTTCATAGGGTTGCCAGAGAACTTCATCCCATTCTCGCCCTGGAAAACCTGGCCCCAAGACAGCCAGATTGGGGTTGATACACGGCCACGTCAAATGCAGTCTGCGCATACCATGTGCAGGGGCTGATTACCCGCCTTGGAAGTCGCCGCCCCCCCCCGTATGGCTCTTGTCTCCTCATCGGTGGCGCCATGTCCAACACCCTCGCCATCGTATACGTGTGGCTGAAAATGACTGCTTTGACAGGGATGGGCCACAAACCTGGCCTTTTATTGGCGACAAGCAAAGTGGTAAATTACCGTTCAGCGCAAACCCAAAAAAATCGACTTGGCCCTTATGCACTCGCTTTCCACTACTGCAAAAGCATAGTTCCCGGACATCCAGAGCGGGCTACGCTGGTGCGCTCGTTTTCAGTGGACGTGCTGCGCCTCAATTTATCCCACACATTGCGGGGCTAAAGATCCATTCGGACTAAGAGCAATAACGAACAAACAAATGTGATCAGCAAATTTGCAGTGCTTGAAATTACCATAACAAGTCAA
>JAWQFJ010019505.1:30000-37500 GCA_034096865.1 Theodoxus fluviatilis | reverse complement strand
CAGTAAGAGTATCACCAAAGGCACAGAGATGTATACACTGCTACGTGTTAGTGTATGAATCAGCTTCCAACACACTCTTTCAAGATCAAAAGAAGGGATTCCCTCTGACGTTCTTTGGTATCAACCTGACGCACTACACTAAGCAGTCTGGATGATAGTCCTCTGTACACTTTTTAGAGCCTCCATAGGAACCACCCAGTTCAAAGTAAATGTGTGACATGTGTGTAATTATTATTTACCTTAACGCTTCAGTCATTTAAGTTTTTAAAATGTTTTTTTATTAAAACGATGTAATCAGAAACTCTACTCATACAAGTCTTTTCCTATAAACTGTCAGCCCATTTAGGCATTCATTTGAACATCGTCTTGACACAAAATTTCATCAAGGTCTTAAAAAAAAAACTTTCTCATATTGCAAAAATGTCCATTGCTCAAGGCTTTTATTTAACATATTCATGCTGAGCAAGAAGTTCGTTCTACGTGTTTGTTCGTTTGCTTGTTTGGTTGATTACTTGTGTGTCTGTCCCTTTGTTTCGGCTGCTTCTGTGCTTTTCCCATCAAGCCATCGCAAAGGAAGAAGCAACCATCACGTCTGTTTGTTTTTCAATCTCTGAATGAGTGGACATGGCCCGGGGGAGGGACTGGTTTCACTCGGTGCGCTGACTGAACATACCGACCACTGTTGGATTCTCGCCTGTTTCTAATGAGTCTAACTACCTCTGCTTTCCCCTCGGACTTCCCAGAGACAACCTTGATCTTTGGAAAATCCCACCTTAATGCTGAGTCACAGCGATGATGTTTCCATCGAAAATAACACCTAAGATGTCCCGGATCTAGCTCGTGTGGACAATAGTGACCAGCCTTTCTTCCGCCATCTTTCTCTCCACCATAAACGCCATCAAAGACGCTACACAGAAAGACATGGAATTTGGCATGAAGCAGCGAGAATGGGTGTCTAGAGTTAACTTTCCTTAGCGGAAGTCTCTCGCGGCAATCACGACCAGTCGAAGGAGGTGCGGCGTGTAGCAGCCAAAAGTTACTCCCGGCCAAAAGTTACTCCGGAAGTCATCGCAGAGTTATCTGCTCGGGACG
The DNA here is from genome assembly GCA_034096865.1 of Theodoxus fluviatilis. Taxonomy (NCBI): domain Eukaryota; kingdom Metazoa; phylum Mollusca; class Gastropoda; order Cycloneritida; family Neritidae; genus Theodoxus; species Theodoxus fluviatilis. The sequence continues at coordinate 36,408 of JAWQFJ010019505.1, read as the reverse complement.
TGCTGAGAATTCCACTCTAAAAAGAGACGGCACCCGCCACTCCGCCTGACTGACTTTGCACGCCCGGTGAGTTATGCTAAGATCCGGCCGCGTAAATATATCTGCGTTTTGTGACAAACGTCTTTCTCGGCGGTACTGTACTCCATGCACCTTAACGGTGCGCGTGATTCGGGTGTAATCTTAAGCTAAACGACGTTTATTGGCGCTGCTGAAATGGTCGAAGTCGGAAACATTCGGAACGTCGTTTAGCTTAAGATTACACCCGAATCACGCGCACCGTTAAGGTGCATGGAGTACAGTACCGCCGAGCAAGACGTTTGTCACAAAACGCAGATATATTAACGCGGCCGGATCTTAGCATAACTCCCCGGGCGTGCCAAGTCAGTCAACGGTCGCGTTTTATAAAACCAGACTACAAATAGACTACAGGGAGGTGACTCCCATATCATTTCTGGCAGCGGAGACGGCTTTGCACGAGGAAAAACTTTTTTGAACTCTATATTATGTGTTAAACTACACAAATGCACCAAAAACACAAAAACTCGTAAAGAAACTAATGCATCGTTTGTCGGGATATATTCCATGCAAAGAACAGGTGCAGGAGCGGTAAATCGCATAAAGAAAAAAACCGAGCAGATACCTCTGCGATGACTTCCGGAGTAACTTTTGGCCGGGAGTAACTTTTGGCTGCTACACGGCGGCGTCTTTTGCAGCGCGATTTCTTGCTCAGATGCTCTCTACAAGCACACTTGTGCTTGAATATAGTTTTTTTGGTCCCCAAAGATGCAGAACGGAAAGTTGAACACACGTTCTTATCTCCGTTTAGATCACAAGTGAAAACCTCCCGACACTCGTTCGCCTCATGCAGATGTAGGCCCTACACTGTGATCGACGGAAACGAGATCTTTATGAAAGATATTTCGACATTTCGGATGTCATAGAAGTACACTTTTGGTGATCAGTTTCTTTCATTTCACACATGAACGTGTGCTCCCTGAGCTACGCTCAAAGGAGCCATGTGAATGACGCATCCAAATACAAGGGACACAACTCTTCCGCATCCTCGCATTTTGTACATAAGACTGAAGCAGTTGTACGTCTTCCTTGGTAGCGACTTTCGTCGCATTGATCAAGATATCAGACCGCACCAATAAACAACAGTGTGGCGCAAACGAACGAGTGGACGTCAAAATGAGTTTATTTTTAAACGGTGAAGTACGAGGCCACATCGGATTTCCCCGTGGATACTGCCTAGAGAACAGTAATCGGCGTAATGCACTCAAATACTTCGGTTCGACCTTGTTCGGTGGACTGCTTGGGGCATTAACTAACGCTGAAATGGTCGTTGTCATCCACATTCGGCGACGCTGTACCCGAGTTTCAAATCTCGTCATTTCTCGCGAGAACGGACATTTATAAACGTCGTTTAGCTTAAGATTACACCCGAATCACGCGGACCGTCAAGGTGCATGGAGTACAGTATCGCCGAGCAAGACGTTTGTCACAAAACGCAGATGCATTAACGCGGCAGGATCTTAGCATAACTTCCCGGGCGTGCGAGTCACGTGACTGTAAGGCCGAGATTTCAAAACTCGGGTACAGTGTCGTCGAATGTGGATGACAACGATTCTTTCAGCTTAACTAACACCAACTACGTAGATCAAGATGATAGCAAGTTATCAGTGTGTGTATTGACAAATACAATATCTTCATAAGGAGCATACATGAATTTCATTGAATTCTTTGCCTCGCACCATTCGATAAACTTGGAGGCTGCGTTCGCAGCTCCGAACCCGGCATGACAAAGGACGGGCAGACAGACATTGAGACAAACGGAGAGAGAGAGAGAGAGAGAAAGAGAGAGAGAGAGAGAAGGAGAGAGGGAGAGAGAGAGAGAGAGGGAGAGGAGAGAAGGAGAGAGAGAGAGAGAGAGAGAGAGAGAGAAAGAGAGAGAGAGAGAAAGAGAGAGAGAGAGAGAGAGAAAGAGAGAGAGAGAAGGAGAGAGGGAGAGAGAGAGAGGGAGAGAAGGAGAGAAGGAGAGAGAGAGAGAGAGAAAGAGAGAGAGAGCGAGAGGGAGAGAGAGAGAAGCAGAAAGAGATAGTGAGAGCTCGAACTCGCTTTATTCGTGGATGAACTGCCGATTGAGTGGTACTTTTCATGGTAGCACGTCATCAACATCCCCAAGAAACCCTCTCACATGTGACACTGACCAGGTAGAGCATTTGCTTTCGTTTGTGCCGCAAATAAATGTTCTCTACACGTTTCTCTTCTGTCAACTACAGTGCACAAAATATGTTCATTGATATGTCCCTTATTGTTCTTACTTTCTTCCCTTTTAAGAGGTAAATACAGTCTGCTTCTATACTTTAAATGTACTTGTTTTGCAGTGTACATCTCCCTTAGTTGACTGTAAGTACTGCATTCGAGCAGAAAATGAGTTTTGTTTTCGAGAACACCACAAAATGGGCAAACAAGGTCGCTTATTTTATTCTGCCTTTAACGCTGGTTGACCCTGAAATTATTTATATCTAATTGAAAGCGGACGAAAGAATCTCTATATATCTTATTATTGAACTAAGGCATCTTTCTGCACCAAATACGTCTTTATGTGAGAATACCACGCAAGTCTTTGGCTTGCTCAGCACAGAGATTTCCTTCACCTTCCAGCCAAATGCGAAAACGTCTGGCTAAAATAGATGAAAATATTTTGCGCAGAATCGGTTGCCAGGAAGTGCTTCCGTAATTATCTGGGCCCATTTACTTGCCTGATCTTTGAATAGGCATTATTATAGACTGATACCAAGGCCAAGGACAATAATGGTTGTCAAAAAAGGTATTATTTTGCTTTGAGAGAACTGATACTATTGTCACAAGCAGTTCTAAAGCGCTCGTCTGGAATTCGGTCAATTTAGGGCGACTTGGCCTTCTATGATTTTTGGATTGCAACACTCATCTCTGCTCAGCTAATAAATCATCCTGATCTGGGTACTCTATAAATTTCCTCCAGGATCTGCCATGACCTCGTCAAGATGTTACACGTGAACAACTGCTCAAAATTATTCTTCATTAGGTTTATATAAGTTTTTGAATGGGGAACAGTTTAATGTGTTGTGTCTTTTATTCTTGTCCAAAACTCCTTCGAGTCTTTTAAATTCGTCAACAGAGAGTGATTTGCAGCAGTGTAATAGTTTGTAACAGATTCTTTCTTGAATAAGGTTTTTATGAAGTCATCTATGTGTTACCTAATTATCTTTATCAAACAGTTGTTTCTCTACTTTAATGGCTAGACGTTTCCGGATAAGAACTCCCACTCCACCAGACGTTCTTTCCTCGAGTAGACAGACAACTTCATTCCAGCGGAGTTTGTAACGAAGTCATTACCACCACCCCATCTCCCCAAATTTAAAGTTTCTGTGGTAAATGTCTCTGTCAGGCAGCAAATATCGAAGAGGGACACTTTTCAAGGAACCCGAGTTCAACAGGGCGCGTCGTAAGACCACCTCCGTTCCAGCATGGGAGTCTGCAGTGCTCCAGCACCAGCCTGGGTGCGTGTGTTGTAGCCCCGGGACAATCCTGAGGATCTAACAAGAGTTGACCGTTTTCCGTTCCACTCTCACATAAACATAGGCGTCTGCCTTACCATCAGGTGCTAGACGCACTGAGAGAGAGAGAGAGAGAGAGAGAGAGAGAGAGAGAGAGAGAGAGACGCAGAGACACACAGAGAGATACACAGAGAGATACACAGAGAGAGAGAGAGAGAGAGAGAGAGAGAGAGAGAGAGAGAGAGAACTGAACTGAACTAAACTGAACTTTATTCGGAGGCCTACTGCCCATTTGAATGAATCACAATGAATCACACTACATAGCATGCATAAGAGTGCCTTCAAAATTTCATTACCTCTATACATTGTTTTGCGGTAAGCTATTACTCACGCAGTCAGAGAGAGAGAGAGAGAGAGAGAGAGAGAGAGAGAGAGAGAGAGAGAGAGAGAGAGAGAGAGAGAGAGACAGAGACAGAGACAGAGAGAGACAGAGACAGAGACAGAGACAGAGACAGAGACAGAGTCAGAGAGAGGGGGCGGACGGTTCGACAAAAAAGGCTTACACTTACAGATGAACGGAGTGCAGGAAAATAATTTGATGGAGGAAAATTTATGGAAAACACTGAGGAAACCGAAACGAACAAACGTTATGAGAAAGCAGTCTGTCCATTCACTGCAGTCTGTCCGTTCACTGCAGTCTGTCCGTTCACTGCAGTCTGTCCGTTCACTGCAGTCTGTCCGTTCACTGCAGTCTGTCCGTTCACTGCAGTCTGTCCGTTCACTGCAGTCTGTCCGTTCACTGCAGTCTGTCCATTCACTGCAGTCTGTCCGTTCACTGCAGTCTGTCCGTTCACTGCAGTCTGTCCGTTCACTGCAGTCTGTCCGTCCACTGCAGTCTGTCCGTTCACTGCAGTCTGTCCGTTCACTGCAGTCTGTCCGTTCACTGCAGTCTGTCCGTTCACTGCAGTCTGTCCGTTCACTGCAGTCTGTCCGTTCACTGCAGTCTGTCCGTTCAGCGCAGCAGAGCGAAAAACGTGAAGATGACTGTGGTCTGTCTCTAGTTAGCTACCTACAGGTTTCTCTGCAAGGAAACATCCCATAATGTTATGATACGGTGTCAAAAGACAAACCTTTGACTAACACCAGTCTGTCCCTCGTCACTCCCAAGGCCTGGCATCAACAAAGACGAACTGCGGACTTTGGGTTTACAACTCAAATAATATGTTTGGGGAAATGCATACTTCATGCCAAAGACGGTACAGACATTAAAAATAAATTATTTCTGCAGAGATTCTGTCCAAATGCAAGCAATAATGATGAGCACCACGAGACATTCATTATCTCCACCATGAAAAACGATTGGCAGTCTACAATATTCACACGCCCAATTTCCTTTACAAAGATACCTGCAGTCAAACATACAGATGAACACTCAAGCGTATACAAATACGTGAACTTACATACACACACTCACACGCAAACGCACACGCGCGCGCGCGCATTTGCACACACACGCATACATCAAAAGGGCACACTTCAATCACTTGTCAGCGTGTAGCGTGGAAAGAAGTCGACCGTGCGAAAAAGTCCACGGAAGTCATCAGAGAGTTACCTCCCTCCGCTATCGCACGCGTTTTTGTGGGAGATCTTTCCCGACAAGCGACGGGTTTGCTACTGTACGAGGTTATTTTGCTGGTGGGTTGTTTTTATTCACTCTGCAAATTACGTAGCGTCCAAAAAATTCGCCCGTGCAAGAGAGTCAGCGGAAGTCGTCAGCGATTTACCTCCCTTGTTGCTATTTGCCGAAAAAAGACTCCGCTGATCGCACGTGTTTTTGTGGGAAATCTTTGTACCATGGCGTGCAACTGTGATATACAGGATGAATAAAAACATTCCGCCTACAAAAATAGTTCGAACAGCAGCGAATCAGTAGCTTGTCGGGCGAGATTTCCCAATTAAAAAAAGTGCTATCAGCGGAGTTTATAGCAAATAGCCAGGAGGGATGTAAATTTCTTATGACTTTGCCGTCTCTTTTGCACGGGCCACTTTTTTGCACGCTACGTAATTTGCAGAATGAATAACAACAACCCACCGGCAAAAATAGCTCATACAGCAGCGAATCCGTCTCTTGTCCGGAAAGATTTCCCACAAAAACACGTGCGATAGCGCAGTCTATATAAACAGCAACAAGGGAGGTGACTCCCTGATGACTTCCGTCGACATTTTTGCACGCTACATAGCGCAGTGTGTAGGACAGGTTTGAAACATCCCTCCAAGCCTGCATTGCGGCTGAGCTACAAAAGACTTCTACTGAAGGAACTGTCTGCTTTCAGTGGCGCTTTGTCTGTAGTCAGCCAAGTGTGCAAAGCCGTTCGCGGATGCATGCGATCCTCAGGGATTATAACTTTCCGTGTGACACGTCAGGTCAGTGCCAAGCATCAACAGCGATTCCAAAACTAGCTCGCTTCATCCATATTGCTGAGAGATTAACGAGCCAAAAACGAATCTTCAAATTACGAGCGCAGTTCACCGAGTCTTGGCACACGGTAAATTCCGCAGGGAATGGGAGATGACGTAGGAAGGGACGGCGGTGGGGGTGGGTGTGTGGGGTGGGGGTGTAGGGGGATGGGGGAATGGTGCGGGGGATGAGGGGTGGTTTAGAGTTGCGTAACTCAACAAGTACCAGTGTGCATTGCTCGATCAAACTCCCTAGTTTCCCTGAGGAGGTGGAATTCGTCTGATTTTGTTTTTCCATTTCTGATTCAATTATGAATGTTATAGTTGGTTCTGTTGTTAATATTCTAAATGCCCCCAAGGGTAATGAATAAATTGTGCCTTGCCTTTATGGGCCTGGCACCCAAACTGG
>JAWQFJ010019505.1:0-20000 GCA_034096865.1 Theodoxus fluviatilis | reverse complement strand
GACAGCGCTCGCCTCCTACCAACATGGCTGAAAGCATGTGGCTTCTACAAATAACTCCGGAAGTGACGACAACGAGTCTCCGGCCATTCTCGTTGTTCTAGAAATTGCTAGATAGCATGCAAAATATATAGCAGTGCAGCGTAAGAGGGTCAAAAGACAAGTGAGAGTGTGACAGGAGACACGTGTAAGAGCGCGGATGACAGCGGTTGTGTTCTCAGGGGAATCGGGACCGAGAGTGGAGTGCATTTATGGAAATTCTGATTACTGATTAATTTCTGTCGCTGTGAATCGACCTGTGCATGAGTAAAGTCTTTTGAGAAAGACCACCGAATTTCTGGAATTCGACTTCCTGGCGCAAGCTTGGAATACCCCCGTATCGACAGGACTTTACGAAGAAGACAAGCCGCACCATATGCAGTTTTCTTCTCTTCCTGGTAGTCTCTAAGGGGTCGAGGGAGACAAATTGTTGTGAAGTCTTCTGCGGTGGGCACGCATGTGTCTTTGGAGACCAAAGTCCGAAGCGCACAGGCTGTTGCATATGGGGGACATAGAACGCCAGTTGTCCGGGCAGGGTTAAGGGCAGAGGCAGCCCTGAGTGTTCGCTCTATTGCAGCTGCAAGGCGTTGACGACGGTCTTCCTAAAGGTTGGCGGTGACTGTCTTCGTTAAGGTATGCATGTATGTATGCAAACGTGCAAATGTCTTTGTCTGCACAAGTTTGAAAAGTGTGCCAGCACGCCAAAGATGGCGTAAACTGACGTGCAATTGAGGACATGAAGACTGAGACTGAACAAGTCTGGCGCAGACGCGCTCTCTGGCGCACACAGCAAATGCAGTCAAGTGGGGAAAGAGGAAGTGCTGAAAATAGGAATGACGTAGATAGCGCTAAAATAACCACGACGGCATATGTGCTCGTAGAATGTTTGGCATACTGAGATTGGATTGAGAGGGTTTTACGACGTACCAGTCTTTGTAGGCTATGTAACTAGGCCACTGACTACAAAGTCACTAGAGCTGGTTGGAGTAAGGGCAAGTCAAGAGTCAAATTGTCTTGTTATTATTTAGTTTGTAAATCTTGCAGGGAGACGCGGTGGGTCTGTTGTTACCCTGGACCCACAATGGATTAGCAGACAATAAGATGAGAACTTTCTGTTAAGTGCACAGGAGAAGTTTACTCGGTGCACTAGTAGCTTACAAAAACAGCTGAAAATATTTTTAAAATCCGAAATTGTTTCATGTTTACGCATTTATTTCGTGAAAAGGCAATAACTGAATGAAATATCAGGACTATTGACACAAAAGAATTGTTAAAACAAAAACAAGACGACACCAGATTGTCAGACAATCCCATTTAAGATGGTGGAATGCAGCCGAAGTACACACGCCTCCCTCCATCCATCATTTTACGCGTGGCTCGGTCCCAAACCTGCGACGAAGAAAGGCGAGTCAGAGTAGCAGGACACGACACCGAGGTGAGGAGCTCGCAAAACAAACTTACAAAATCCAGATCACCCCCCTTCAGCAATCCGACCATTCCTTCCTCATCCTCCTTCTCACAACTATCGCGCAACAATCAGAGCGTGCATGGGCATCATTGAGTTGGAAAAGGGATCTCGTGGCTTCTTGCTTCTTTCTCCCTTTCACAGGCCCATCCTCGCCTCGTTTCACCTGTCGTGCTGTGCTTTCTCTGCTCTCCGCTCAGACGAGAGCTTCCTAATAGCGGAGGCATTCCCGTGATGCCATAGTTGAGTTGACGCGGACAAGTGCGCCTCTGCAATCGCGGAGATTTCCACCCCAGTTGCCCCCCAAAAAAGAACAGATGGGTTTCCTGCCTCTGTCTGTCTGTCTCCGTCCTCTGCTGCTATGTAGACACGTTTAAAGCACGACAAAACAAGCGGCTCCACGGCACGGATAGGACATGTCGTTGTTGTCAGTGTTGTTCTTTCAGCCTGCCGTTTTAGATGTAATGTGGGTTTTTTTTCTCCCGACGTTCGTGAGTACACACACTGTCACATAAAGATTCTGCACGTTGCAGATGTGTGACGTGAGCATGCAAATGCGTTCATTTGATGTAATGCTTATAGATAGTGTTTTGCCCTAATGAGAATATTTCGTGGTGTTTGTCGAGCTCTGCAATATTTAGACCAGCCTACCGGGACTTGAACAGTCTGCATTGTGTCGTTGGAAAACCGGTATGAACAGCACAGAGCAGGTTTATGTGTTGTCGTGTTGTTGAACATTTAAAGGAACTTATGTTTTGAATGTTAACACGCCGGGTTCTCCTGAAATTTTCAGTCTCGACTGATAACTTGCAGGCACGTAGATATCGTGCAGCTGCTGTTGAATGGATGCACTTCCATAGAGATCAATTTTACAGTGAAAGACATACCAGATGTTATTCAGTTCTCTGTCCATTGCACCTTTCCAAGCCCATCTGAATGCATTGAACCACGGCACTGAGTGCAGCGTCAGGGACAATGTGTGCACGAAACCGTCAGCCGAACTACTTGATCGAGGACACGTTGCCATTGCAAACAAAACAGGATAACCTTTTCGTGTGTTTTCTTTGTCTGTTGCGACCAACCTCTGGCACGTGCAAACCGTGCCCCTGACACCCAATACAAGGCAAGCGTGCCTTCAGGGAGACGACGTTATTCCAGAGCGGAAAGACAGCGACACTCGGCGATGGTTCACTGCTCAGATGAAGGTGGGTGGATATACGCGGCCTGTCAGCCCATGTTGGTCATTGTGTGGCATTGATCACGAAAATCACCAGAGCTAGAACGAAAACAAATCAAATCTAGATTCCCTAACGTGTTGCCGCCTACGAGTCCCGCATGGAAACGCCACGAGACTTCCGTTACTTCCCAAGTCACAGGGGGCTGAACTGCTTGACCGACTAATTGATTTCTTATTTGCGGCCGACGAACCATCACGTAGAAGCTTTTACACACACGCACGCGCGCACGCACGCACACGCACGCACGCACGCACGCACGCACGCACGCACGCACACGCACACACACACATACGCACGCACGCACGCACACGCACGCACACACGCACACACACGCACGAACGCACGCGTACGCACGCACGCTTGCACTCGCACACACGCACACACACACAGACACACACACACACACACACACACACACACACACACACACACACACACACACACGCATAATAAAGAGCTACAAATACAACAAGACATATAGTGATGTATCAAATTGTGATAGGACAATGACAACTGGAAACTTGCAAGAATCCAGTTACCTGTTGATATTAGAATGAAACAATCAAACACTGACATAACTTTGTTCACATTATACGTCTTGAATTTGCAATGAATTTTGCGCGTCTGAAAATGCATCCTTTTTAAGAGTAGGTTGGTAGGTGGAGTAAAAATATCTACGGACAGCGGACGTTCTGTAATAACAACGACAACGAAAACAACAACAGCAATCACAACAATAACAGATTGCTTAAGGACATGTTTGTCATCTTCGCTCAATGTTGACATCCCTCCATTTCGACCACATAGTTTTACCGTTTCAGCTCCTACGATGCTATTCACGTATTTTTTTCCCCCTAAGTTACTGTATTATCGGTCTGACCTCCAGACAGCTCAGTTACTTGCTGCCTAATACTTCCTGGTAGAATTTGTAAACTACATGTATTCAACAACAAAAAAACATTGAGAAAATTCGAAACGCATACACGTAAGCAGCTCAAACACACGCCCACAAGAATTAGTTTTTGTAGGGAAAAAGCTGGTCGTTTCAAATATTGCATAATCATCCAAGGGAAATGAATCCATTTTTCTGTAGATCTGCACAGAGTTACGAAACCCTGTTTATGAAGCCTGAAAGTCGTCAAAAACTATTATGCACAGGAACTCAAGGGACTTGAGTTCCAGCATTCCCAAAATGCCCTCAATGCCTCCATGCTTTTACTCAGTGTGTCAGCCAGTGACGCATTCTGTGAACCCGAGTCTGTAGTGACTCTGGCACAATTCGCAATGAATGCGAAATAGACTTGACCCTTCGCATTGCAGCATTGCGCCAAGAATAGTTCGTTCTGATACGATTTTTTTCTCCACGTTTTACAGAAAACATGCATATGTCAAAACGTGTTTCCATTTCAGCACAATCATTTTATTTTATCGAATAAACGCTTGTTTATTGCCTCAACAAGAGTATGTTAAGAGTTTTGTGCGAAATAGTCCTAGAACTACTTTAACGGCGTATGTCAGGGAGCAGATCGGCTATACCACAAGCCTCTCGTGTGACCTCCATTTGCATATTTCGGATGAAAACCTTCCATCACGTGATGTCAACTGGGCTAGAGACACTTTCGCTGTTATACGTAGTCTCTAGTGAACTAGAATGCCAGCGACGAGGCGGACATTTTGAAACTAGGTCTGCATGTTTCCGAAAGGGATATTATCATGTGCGTCTTGCCTGACGTCGGCCTCATCGTACTGTGTCCACATCACGAATGTGCAGCGAGCAAGGGCTGTCATTCGGGTCACTTTGAAGCTTTACTTCTCACCACAATGTCTCTGTAATGAAGTAAGATGTTGGTTTACTCTTGCTATATATTTCACATGCTCACACTCATGCACGTATGCATGCACACACTTACACGTGCATACACACGCATCCATACACGCACACAACGCACATACACATGGAGGAGGAGGAGGAGGAGGAGAAGGAGGAGGAGGAGGAGGAGGAGGAGGAGGAGGAGGGGGGGGGAGGGGGGGAGGGGGGAGGGGGAGGAGGGGGTGGAGGGGGAGGAGTGGGAGGAGGGGGAGGTTGGAGGGGGGGAAGGGGGGGTAGGAGGAGGAGGAGGAGGAGGGAGACGGGAGACGACGATGACAATACATTGCAATACAACTCCTGCTGAAGTGACAATACAATCTGGAATACAAATCCTGCTGTGACAATACACTCTGCAATACAAATCCTGCTGCTGTGACAATACACTCTGCAATCTGTCGTTTGGAGTTCACGGTATTGTCCTGGACTGGTTTGCGTCCTATGTTCGTGATCGATCACAGTCCGTCATTGTTGATGGCGTTTTGTCAGCCCCATCTCCATTGATTTTTGGTATCCCGCAAGGCTCGGTCTTAGGAGCAGTTTTGTTCACTCTGTACTCGCAACCCCTTTCAGACGTGATAGCTAAGTATGAGTGTGATTTTCAGAAATATGCAGACGACACATAGTTGTCGAAGAGCTCATCAGTCGAGAAATTTCCTTATGTACAGTCAGATATCAAGACATGCGTTGATGATGTACTCGCATGGATGAGGAGCAACAAGCTCAAGCTCAATACAGATAAAACTGAAGTTATGCCTGTTGGGGCACGGTCAAGTCTCGGGCTTATCGAGAGTGATTCCACTGACATCGGGGGTAGCTCTATTCCATTCCAGAGCTCGGTTAGGTACCTCGGTGTTCAGATTGACCAGACATTGTCGATGCGTAAACAGATCAGCAGTATTTGCAGTGCCTGTTTTCTTGAACTACGCCGCATTGCATCCATTCGCCAATATCTTTCTGACACTGCGTGTGTTAGACTGGTCACTGCCAGGGTCACTTCAAGGCTGGATTATTGTAATTCAGTTTTGGCGGGTCTTCCAGCAGAACAATTGAACCGTCTTCAGCGCGTTCAAAACAGCGCAGCACGCCTCGTGCTGAGGAAGGGAAAACGCGATCATGTGACTCCCATGCTTAGGCATCTACACTGGCTTCCCGTGAAATTCCGTTGCCAGTACAAAATTGCTGTTTTGGCCTACCGTCATTTTGATGGTACTCTTCCTGTGTATCTTTCGGCATCCCTTCGCACATATCAACCATCCCGTTCTCTCCGTTCAGCAAATGAAAAGCTTCTCAAAATTCCTAGACGTAGTACAAAATCTTTTGGTGAGCGTAGTTTTAGTTTCAATGCCCCCTCTGTCTGGAACTCGCTGCCGGCTGGCCTGCGTGACGCACCCACTTTATCTATTTTTAAGTCGCAACTGAAGACTCACATGTTTCGACTGGCTTTGGCTTGATCGTAGGTTTTTCTCATGGTCATGTATGTTGTTGTATTTATTCTTAGGTCTGTAAGTTGTATTATGAGTTGTATTATGTGGGTAAGCTTGTTGATGAATGTCTGCGTGTGAATGTGGTTATGTCAGCGCATTGAGTTGTACAGAAGTGCGCTATATAAATGCTATTCATTATTATTATTATTATTATTATTATTATTATTATTATTATTATTATTATTATTATTATTATTATTATTATTATTATTATTATCATTATTGCAATCTGGAGTCTTGTCCAGTGGTTAGAGCGCTCTCCCCCAAGGTGCCTGCTGTTAGCAGTAGGGCCGAGCTGGAAAACTACAAAAACTAGAGCGCACCGGAGAGTGCAAACCTCCGCCAAGGTGCCTGCTGCCAGCAGTAGGGCCGAGCTGGAAAACTACAAAAACTAGGCTGTGGAACTCTCTCCCAGAACCACTCAGCGCTGCCCCATATCTGTCCAGCTTCAAAAGAGGCCTAAAGACCTTCTTCTTCCAAGACTGAAAGGACAATATGCTGTTGTTTAAAGCGCCGAAGAGTAGCAGAAGTGCTGAATTCAGGTGCCCTATAAATGACTTACATACATACATACATATCAACATAATTTTATTCACCAAAGTTGTACAATATCTATACATGGGGGATAAATACATACAATCGAAATATAGAGCCGTCATGTATGAGCCCACAGTCTATGTCACAAGGAGGGAACCCCAAGGAAGATAAATATCAGACTACAACATTTCTTATTTCCCACATAACACTGTGAGATGGACAGGAGTGTCTTACTGCTGTTAAGCTCACCGACTCAAGGGAGATAATCGAGTTGCAACGGCACATTTCATGTATGAGGAAAATATATGCAGGCATACAATTCAGTTAACACATTTTACTTCTTAATCTGTATATTCCCTGTATACGTATAGGGCAATAGGGATTTGGCGCGTGCTTGGCCAGCACAATTTTCCCACTCTAACTTTAAAAGTTGGCCAATCATGTTGAATTTATCAATGTCAAGGATACTCATACTGGAAGCTCGGCGCCTTAATTTGAAACTGTTCACTGTTTCATCACGAGGCTTCACCACAGCAAACTACTTTCCAAGCATGGCTGGTTTTCTAATACTACATTTATTTGAGGCCTGGCTGGCTTCTACATTCTTAAGTGTCCATTATTTAACACATGCATAAACATGCAATTCATAACAGTAGTAGTATGGTACATCTGACAACTCACACAAAAAACAGGGAGAAAGGATCATTTTAATGTACACACCAGTAAATCCGTCACCTTGATTCCACTTGCGTGCAGTTCTTACTAATGCGGAAAGGACGTACCGTCACAAGCACACAGACAGACGGAAGCACACACACACACGCACACGTACACACACCTACACGCACACGCGCACACACGCACACGCGCACACACACACACACACACACACACACACACACACACACACACACACACACACACACACACACACACACACACACTCCCACAGACAGGCAGACGGACAGAAACAGAGATATAGCTCGCTCCAGTTACATGCATAAATGTACGAAAGTATAGATCTGCACAACAGTATAGGTCCACAGACCAGGCGGTAAAACTCTACAAGAAGTCATGCATACCCTGCAAGGCATGGGTTAACACAAAAAAGATTGCGCCAAAACGAACGCTTCACAAGTCTACGTTGATTTTCGCTACTTGCTCGTTCACGGCTCATTCGGCGATTCGTGGCTGGAGACTCAGAACTACAGATGTGGTTGACTTGTCTCCCTTGATTGCCAAATCCAGTCGTTTTCTTTCAGCAGCAAGGATTGTTTTGTTTTTATTTACATTAGCCACCTAGATAACGTTGTGACGAGCACAAATACAGAGGAACACTACAATTTTGCGAGTTTCAACATATCACGTGTTAAAAGGCAGGTTTTTGTAATGCAGTATCACCAACGATCCTATGTTGACCATATTTTATTTTTAACCGACCAGCCTTTTCTAAAAGTGTTGAAAATCTGCTCATTCACTTTTGATGTATTTAGATACGCGCTAATTTAGCGTGCCTCTGTTTTTGTTATTATCACATCTTACTGAATGTTTCTATCGTCAACACACAATTTCAATCTTATTATTGAAAGCGATAAATTATGATCTAGCAATCAAGGGCGACAAGTCATACAAACTTGGAGTAATGCAGTATCACCAAAGATTATAGGTCACCAACGATCCTATGTAACGTATGTTGAGTGAAAACGGTCAGAATATCCCGGTTCATTAATATGTAATTATAGCTGAATGAGTCGAAGTCGGAAACATTTGCGGACACTGTACCCCAGTTTTGAAATCTCGGCCTTACAGTTACAGTCACGTGACTTGCACGCCCGGGGAGTTATGGAAAGATCCGGCCTCGTTAATGTATCTGCATTTTGTGACAAACGTCTTGCTCGGCGGTACTGTACTCCATGCACCTTAACGGTCCACGTGATTCTGGATCTGGATCTGGATCATGTAAGTTGCAGTAACCACTTCTGGTTGTCGTCGCAACTTTTTTTTTAAAACAGTAGGCTTGTTCAGGAGGCGCAGCGATTCAAAGCGCTGCTCAGCGCTGCATGTGATTCACTCCTGAACGGCAATTTTGGGGCGTGATTCACTCAGCGCTGAGCAGCGCTGTGAATCACCAATCCGACGTGCTTCAGATGATTTTGCTTCACTTTCAAAATGGCGTCTTCGATCCCGCACATGGCCGTCGATGCGTAAAATAACCCTCAGAAAAACCATTTTGGGACTGGAACGGGCTTTATTTGCCCCAAGCGCTCTGTATGTGCGAGTAATGGCAAGTAAGGATGACACAGTAGTGGACTTTATTCATGCAGAATACATTTAAACGTGCATAAACGATGTCTGTGGCAAAGAAAACACTTTCTTCGCGTCTATCAACACAGCATGCATGGGGCGCAGAAGATTTACCTCCCCTTTAACAAGTGAAGCGCTGCACAAAATCGGAGGCGTTCAGGAGAGGCAAAGAGCGCTCAATTGCCAACATGAAGCGCTCATGCAGCGCTGAGTACTCCTGAACAAGGCTAACCATTCGGGTGTAATCTTAAGCCAAACGACGTTTATAAATGTCCGTTCTCGCGAGAAATGCCGAGATTTGAAACTGGGGTACAGTGTCCGCGAACGTTTCCGACTTCGACCATTTCAGTGTAATTCTATCAAAAGATTAAAATATCAAGCCAATCACGAGCCTTGATAAGTACAGGCACCTTATTGGTTGTAATTGATGACGCCACGTGACCCACGCGACTCGTTTTCACTTTGAAGCGCCATTTGCAAATATTTTGCTAGCTGCTCGAATTTTGTGTCCTTCGAACTGTGCACAGCGACAGCTTTCAAAGCCGCACAGGTGTGGTGGCCTGGATATATTCCTGGCTGCACTACCGCTGCTCTGTTGACACACACAGGCGCGAGATAAACCCCAGCCAATCCATTGCCTTCACAAACGCTGTGTGAGAGAGCGAGGTGGCTGCAAGATTGATTGTCCGGCAGTGTCGCTTGCCTTTACGTCAGATTCGCGTATCTATCACGCGGACGAGACTGCGGATGTTTTTCCTGGTTGCGAATAACCGGGTACAGCCATCTTGAGAGAGGAGACGTTCGATGTTGGAGTGGAGATATGACTCCAGACTGCTGCAATCTCTGCGCTGTGCTGTGCTGTGACGCTAGCCAGGAAAATTCCTCGCCGTCTTGAAAGAGCGGTACGTGGACTTGTCTCTACTCCTCTCTCCATGACGTGGATGACAGGGTGGGACGCCTGTGGAGTGAGGGGAGGACAGTGTGAGCTGGCTGTGGTGTAGAAACTGCCAGGACGTGTCGTCCTTGTCCTTCATTTGCCTGTGAATGTGCTTTGAGTGGCAGCTGTTTGAAAGAAGTCTGATGGCTAAACTTCTCATCAACTGATCAAGTGCATATTGCATTCTGTTTCTACATTGTAGTCATCTCCGTTCGTTGTGGCTCATCCAGACTTGCTTACAGTTACACACTGCACCCTTCTCTCACCCTTTACGACACATCTGTCCTTCCCTGATACCCCAAACCGTGGGCAAATGACAAGTACTTGTGTCGCTGTGGTGTGGCTGCCTTGGCGAGTTTCCATGTCATTCTGCTTGATGTTGTCGCAATTATACATGTCTGCTGCTCCGGGATGTGTGTTCGTGGTCTTGCTCGTGTTTCCTGCTTCTCTTTTGTTTTCCCCTCTTCTCCGGTTCCCTCTTTATCTTGTCTCTTCTCCTCCTCCTGCTGCTCCTTCTCCTTTTAATTCTGCCTCCCCTTTCCCTGGCCCTTCCTCTCCACCTGTCCCTCTTGGCTCTTCCACCTGTCCCTCTTCCATTTGTCCCTCTTCCGTTTGTCCCTCTTCCACATGTTCATCTTCCATCTGTCCCTTTTCCATTGATCTGTCCCTCTTCCACCTTTCCCACTTCCACCTGTCCCTCTTCCACCTGTCCCTCTTCCACCTGCCCCCCCTTCCACCTGCCCCTCTTGCACCTGCCCCTCTTCCATCTGTCCCTCTTCCACCTGTCCCTCTTCCACCTGTCCCTCTTCCATTTGGCCCTCTTCCATTTGCCCCTCTTCCATTTGTCCCTCTTCCTTTTGTCCCTCTTCCACCTGTTCATCTTCCATCTGTCCCTCTTCCATTGCTCTGTTTCTCTTCCACCTTTCCCACTTCCATCTGTCCCCCTTCCACCAGTTCATCTTCCACCTGTCCCTCTTCCACCTGTCCCCCTTCCACCTGCCCCACTTCCACCTGTCCCTCTTCCACCTGCCCCTCTTCCATAGATCTGTCCCTCTTCCACCTGTCCCTCTTCCACCTGCCCCCCTTCCACCTGCCCCACTTCCACCTGCCCCACTTCCACCTGCCCCTCTTCCATAGATCTGTCCCTCTTCCACCTGTCCCTCTTCCATTTCTTTCATCTCCCTCTGGCCTCATGACCTCTTGCTTCTGCCCTTCCATTCTTTTTCTTTTCCTCTTGCTTAACTTGCTCCTTTTAATGTAACTTTTGCTTCATTTGCTTTTTCTCGCTGTTGCTCTTCCTTACTCTCTTCCTGTTTTCTTTTTCCTACTCCTCTTCCTCCCATTCCTACTCTTGCCCTTCCCTCCTCTCCTACTCCTCTTCCTCCCATTCCTACTCTTGCTCTTCCCTCCTCTCCTACACCTCTTCCTTCCAGCCCTTTCCTGACACGCTCTTGTCCTCCTGTTCCTCCTCTTGGTCCTCTTTATGTTCCTTCTGTTCTACCTTTTTCTGCTCCTTCTCACCCTCCTTATCTCCTTCTCCACCTCATTCAATTCCTTTGACCCCTCCACCACATTTGCTTTTTCTACTTGCTTCACCTCCTCCACCTCCGTCGTTCTTTTCATCCCATCTTCCTTCCCAGCCCCCACCCCCTCTCCCCCTCCCACCCGTCATCCTCTCTCTTTCTATGGGCTTTTTCTCCTGCTCGTTCTATTCCTTCTCCTCTGTCATCTCCTCCTGCAATTCCTCTTCTCCTCCAGCTCCTCTGTTCTTTATCTCCTTGCTTCTGCTTTTCTTTCTCGTTTTCGTGCTCTTCCTTCCTCTTCCTTCTCCCGCTCCTGCTCCTCCCCTATCTCCACACTGCTGCTACGCCTTTTCCTCCTGACTTAGACATGTTTCTTTTCATTTCAGACGCTGTCACCATGGCTACAGGTAGTGATGATATTGCACCATTGTTGGATGAGCTCCTGACCTGTGACGTATGTCTGGGAGAGTTCGACTCCACCACCCGACCTCCACGAGTGCTGCCCTGCCATCACAGCTTCTGTGGGGGGTGTCTGCAGAAACTTACCAAGGGTGGCAAGGTCAAGTGTCCCAAGTGCCGACAGGTGGCCGCAGCCGACAAACCCTTCCCCATGGAGACCGTACGAGTGTCTGTGATGGACTGGAAACAGTCAGTGCTGAGCCTGAAGAGGAAGGCCTGTGAGGGCTGTCCTGTGGATGCCAAGGCAACAAGCAAGTGTCTGGACTGTGCTGAGCATTACTGCAGTGACTGCTCAAATCAACACCGAAGGTTCAAGGTGTCCAAAGACCACACGCTGGTTTCTCTATCCGAGGCAGCCAAGTCCCCAGAGAAGCTAATACAGACCCTCAGCAAGAAATGCAACAGCCATCCTGACAAGAACCTGGAGCTGTTTTGTCTGACGTGTGACAAAGCTGTCTGCTCCAACTGTGCTCTGACTCAACACCTGAGAGGCCACGAGCTTGTGGATCTGTCTAAAGTCCTGGAGGACACAAAGAATAAGGTATTTATTTTCCTTTATATTTATCAAATCGGTTTTGATTCACAACTTTTAGGAATTTCTTTAAACTGGATTGCAAAGCCATAATCTCCATACACGTTTCTCCACCCAGGGCGACATCATAAACAGAATTTACAGATATAAATGGAAACACATGTTTCTTTATTAAAAAGATAATATGTTGTTTGCAGAGTTTAACCTTTTTTTTGGAGTTCGTATTGGCAATACAAATCCAATTTTTCATCTCTTATAGTTCCGAGTGTAGGTTTCTGATTCCATAGCTCATACTGTACCGGTGTAAAGTTTCTCCTGAAATTCAGCTGACTGCAGATTGTTGGCAGCAAGTAACAGGGAAGTGAATTTGAAATGATGTTGAGATCATTGCTGCTCTGTTTTTGTGTGGAATGTTCTCAGCGAAAAGATTCTTCTTAACGATGCCATCCTGTCTGTTGGCGTCATCAGTCATGAACTGTCCACTTCTCCCTCTATCTGTAGATCCTGGCAGTCTGCGAAAAGTTGGATGAGGCCCAGGAAGGCTTCCAGAAGAAAGCAGAAGAGTCGGAAGCAAGCCTACAGGCACTGGAGTGCAACCACAGGAAGGCAGAGAAAGAAGTAAAGGCCACTTTTTCCAGTGTGGTCAGCACAGCCAAGGAGAGGAAGACAGAGGCGTTGGAGGAACTTAGTGCCAAGGTAGGTGGAAAGGTCAGGGGGCGCGCACTCTGTGAACCCGAGTCAGTAGGCGAAGTCTCTCGTTAACTAGAAAGAGGGGCGCCCACCTGTAGTCGTGGCTGAGTGTGGGCGTTTTTGTACCTGCGTATCATTGTCACTTTTTGTGTGAAGACAGGTGTTTGAGGCACATGACTGCACACATATTTTGTTTAGATTTTGAGTACTTTGTTTACATTAACTGCACCATGGGTCGATTTGAAATTATTTCTATTTCTCATTTGCAACTGATTGTGTCAACCTCTGGCACCTCCAGGGGTAAACTACAGACTTGTGAAAAATAAAACGAAATCATAATGTATGCATTTGAATAATAATACATATATGTGACCAGCCACGACAAAACCAGTGCTAAGTCGCGCGGCACTATTTTGCGCTACGACTGAAAAAAGGTAGGGAGGGTCAATCTGGGTGATTTTCACTTTTTGTTAAAAATAGATTCTACATGGTTCAAACTATCATGCCAGAAAAGGAAACGTGTTGAAGAATTATATTTTGATGGTAAAATAAAGACGTTTGTGTTATGTATTGTTTCAAAAGGTCCCTGTAATTAGCGTTAATTGCCTCATTTTAGCCGCAATAAACACACCTAAACCCTTGCAGAACCCCTTCATGTTATATACCGATAGAAAGGCCGCTCTCTCGGCGTTCCCGCTCTGTGGGTGACGAAGAAAAATGTCAGCTATTTTTGGAATCGGACTTTGAAATAAATACCTTTGCTAAGGTGTTTAATGTCTGAAGAGGGTAAATCTTCGGAGTCCGTTTTTTTCAAAATGACCGCTGCTTCAGTACCCAACTTGAAATGCCTGTAACTCCTATTCTAATTAACTCACACTGTTCATTCTTATATCAAAACAAACAGAAATGAATGCAGAATTCAAAAATATTAAAACCCTATTTTGTCCAAAAATCGACTTAGCACTGGTTTTGTCGTGGCTGGTCACATATGTGATACTGTTTAATGCATTTCAAGTTTGTTCAGAACTGGAAACGAAATCAGATTTCTAAAGTGAAAATGCACTTTTACAGAGGTTGGCATTTTAGTTATTCTGAACATGATCTGTCATTGCTAATGTGCGTGGTCAAACGATGTCTTGCTATGTTAAATCTGAACATGTCGTTTGCCTGCTTGTATCAATATGTTATGTAATTCTGTCACTGATAACAAACTTTGAAGAGCAAACAAACACCATCGCATTTACCTTAAACAATGTGTGAGCTTAGATTCTTATTTATGGTACATGGGTATCTTGACAGGTGAAAAGTGAGCGACTCAAACTCAAGAAACAACTGGAACATTTTCGATCGCGGCAGGCTGCCACCCAGTCTGCAGCAGACCACGGGAGACGGTTGGTCTCTATGAGTTTACTGTATGAGGCAAAATCAGCCAGTGCAGGCTTGGAGAGGACTGCTGCTGACCTGAAGAAGAAACTGACCATACCTGTGGCTGCTGCCGCAACCTTCAAGGTAGGCTGCTCTTGAATTGTCTGTCTGTAAACAAAGATATCTCATTTCTAAGAAGAGTTGAAACTTATAGACCTGTATATAAGTAATAAAAAATGAAAATCATCAAAGCAAAACCAGGAGCACTTTAAACATGCACATATCTTGCACCAAGTTCAAGGCCACACAAACAGTAAGACTAAGTTACTTGTGTTGCTACGGTTTTGTGTGTGTGTGTGTGTGCGTGCGTGCATGTGTGTGTGTGCATGCGTGCGTGCGTGTGTGTGTTCATATTGCCTTTGTTGCCTACTGCCCACAAGACCGGTGCACAGAAGGAAAATGGACAGGCAGGTGGGTGGAGAGGTGGGGTGGAGGGCTGGTGGGAAATGAATGAAAGGGGATTAAACTAAAGAGAATTATACTTTCTTCTGTGATAGATGGATCTCAAACCAATGTAGAAGAAAGTTTTCCCTCCAGGTTTACTGGAGGTCCTACAGACTTTATCTGTCTGTGTGTGTGTCTGTCTGTCTGTCTGTCTGTCCCAACTCCACGGCTTATATCTCAAAAACTACTGGACGGATTTCCTTGAGATTTTGCACACTAACTGGAAGTTAGGTCCGATTGAATGTATCAAATTTTCAGAATCGAGGCTTGAACAGAAAGTGGTTTTTAAGGTCGTACCTCCCTAAAGTGTCAATTGATGGAATGGCGAGGGCTGTTTAATTAACGGAATGGCAAAATGCCTGCTCAAGGTGATCAAAGCTGACACAACAATGCCAGCCACGGAGCCCGCGGCTCGAGATAAGAGAAGGGAGTACAGGGTGGGGGGGGGGGGGTGGGGGGGGGGGGGGAGGGAGAGAGAGAGAGAGAGCTTTTCTCGAGAGGTTGCGGGTTCGAACCCGATCTTTTTTAATTTATTTTTTAATATGCCAAAACCTGGAGGTTCAGCGCCAGCAGTTTTTATGGTACACATTTATTCCCGCTAACTAGCTGTGATGAGAAATGATAGGAGTTGCCTCCCCTAGGCCATGCCTCCAGAGCCCAAACAGTTGTAGGGATAAAGAAAATGCGAGACATTTATCTACACATCTCTACACAGAGTATATTTATGTGTGAAGTCAATACATCAAGAAGAGCAGGTTCAAGCTCACAGTGTGTGGAGGTGAAGCTGAAATGTTTTGAAGTACTAAGCTTCAAACCTGACCATGCTAGACTGAATCTTTTTTTTCTTTCTTTTTTTTAAATGAAGTTTATTTACAAAAAAAGAGAAACAGAGGAGAGAAAAAAAGGTAAGGTACACATTGCAGTTTTCATTAATGAACATCAATCATCATTATCCTCAATCATCATCTTCTTCATCATCATCATCATCATCATCATCATCATCATCATCATCATCAATCATCAGTTCAAACAAACAATTGGAAAAAAAAAAAAAACAGCAAACGAGGAAGTCTACTGAGTGTAGTAACGTCGGGGGTGAATGGGAAGGGGTGGGGTGGGGTTTATCTCCTTCTATCCGAAAAAAGAACAAAAGAGAAGGAGATATAAGTTGAGAGAGAGAGTGAGAAAGATAAACAGGGAAGACATGTGTGTGAAAGGTATGCAAAATTAATAAATGCAAGGGCATCAGATGGTGAAGAAGGAATGTTAGGAATGCTGGATGAGATGGAGTGATGGGGATTTCACAGCGCCGAATTTTGTCGAGTTGCATTTCTAATAAAAGTCAATGTAATGTACAGTATATTAATTCATTATATAAAATTGTTCCATTTTGTCTTAAACTGTTCAAGGGTCTGGCTGATTTTTGCGCTACATTTTTCAATTTGAATTACCTGTATTGTGTATCTGGTCAAATCGTGAATATTTGGTTTTTCATCTTTCTACTTACAATAATAAATATGTTTTCTAGTTATGGTTAATATGTGATTTACAGACATGGGACTGATCCGTATTTATACTGATTTCCGTATTTTTAAAAAGTCAATGGGTCATTTCTGAGATCGACGCAAATCCGAAGAGAAAATTGGGGGTGGGGGGTGGGGTAGGGTGAACTTTGGCGCCTTTGCAAGTTCGGTTGTCGGGTCGTTCCGTCATGTTTCACGAAGTACTGCGACGTCATTTATCCAAACTTTGCGCTCGTTTTGATTGGTCATGATCATTGCCGATCTTTGCCGAAGCTGAAAATACTCATTTTCGGATTCTCCGAGCGCTTGTGCAGTTGTGAAGTCTAAGCAGTCAAAATGGCGATTTACTCCTATCAAGTGTTGACGGAAAATGAAAGTGTTGAGTCCGCGAACATCGACAAGGTTGACAGTGTGAAAAACAAATGGAAAGTGCAATGGCCGTCGGAGAGAGTTGTAGTGAAATACAAGGGCAAGGAGAGATCCCAGTTGATCTACGATTCCATCGCAACAATCGACGTGCCTGGAAAAGCCATTTGCAAGTGGTGCGAGAAAGGAATCATCAATTACGGGACAAATGTAAAGTCTGCGTTGGTAAAGCATCTCACCACCAACAAACACGCACTGAAATTGGATTTGCATCGAACAACGCCGTCTGTGGACCCAAAGATTCGGCAGCCACTGGAACTCCCTGGAGATCAACCCGTGATGTACCTCATCATGCTACGGTTCCAGTTGATGGCCGAAGTCCTAGACCATCTAACATTGCCTTTGCTTGGAAATCATGGAGCCGCAAGGTAGCCTCTTCTTCTAAAAATAAGTTGCAGACTCCCACACCCTCCACATCAGCTGTGGTCAGTGCTTCGAGACGGGAAACTGTACCTCCAGTCACTGCTAATGGTGTGTCTCCGGGGTTTTGTATTCCCAAGGTGGCCTCTTCTTCCGCAATGAAGGTGGCGCAGACCCCCATCAACAAAAGATCGTCATCTGTGCCCGAGAGTGAAGCTAATGTGGTGCCGGCCCCAGCAAAGAAAAGGCAGGTTTCCAGTGGTGACCTGAGGGATTTGTTCAACACACTTCCCAGAGTATGAATGAAATGAAGAATAAACAGTCACAAAATGAACAGACTTTTCTATGTACAATTATTTGGTATTTGCACACCCAACACACAACTATTGATGGCAGAGATCAATCTAAAACAGACATGTGATTTTGGGTGAATACTGAAAAAAAATTTTTTTTTACTGTAGCTGTTTCAGTGAACAGCCTAGAAAGTTAATTTTCCTGCTCAGATTGCATCAGATTGCACCATTTGGCTTCCCCTATTAAACAGATTTTCCGGGGGGGCATGCCCCCGGACCCCCCTAGCTTCCTTGGCGCTTTGCGCCGTCGGTTCGGCGCTTCGTGCCTTCAGTTTCAGTATTTTTCACAATTCCCTTGTGGCAGGTTTCACAATAATGGTTTCCATTTTTCCTTTTCACACACACACATCATGGGGAAAAAAAAAGTCAAAACCAAAGCAAATAAAGATTGAAATGCAGACAGTAGGTTTATTTTGTTGTAAAACAAAAACAAAAATTATATGGAAAGCGATAGTTTTGACAGAATCCTGGTTCAAAGACACCAACCCTCCTGATCCAAAGAAATCTCTCGCAATCTTTGTAACTGCCAAAAAGGTGCCTAAAGCTTGTAGAAATGAGCTTCTAACAACAAAAACTAAACAAACTATATCTTCCCTGGAAAAACAGTTCATAAAAGGTTTTTCAAATGGCCATTTTCTTCTTGTGAGACCATTCGGTTGTCCCCGCCTGTGTAATTTTATGGACGCTGGACCTTTTAACTTCTTGTACACATATTCAAATGCATAATTACTAACTTGAAAGCCTTTGAAAGTTAAGTACAAACATTAAACAACATGGCAACAACAGTAATATGTGATTATACAAACAAATTGTAGCCTGGTAGACTGTTTAGTATCCTACCCCCCTAATTCCCAAAATACAGCAAACACATATATGAAGTTACTTTAACTTTCAATTGTCAAAAAATCCAACTCAAATTAATATTCCAGCAGCTTTATGAAGGAATTCAAGTAGCAAACAATGTAGAATGCTATGATTTGGGCCCATTTATGGTGTATATGTGACAAATTTTTATAAACTTCACATGGACGTAGAACCTTTGAACTTTTCTACACATCTTCAAATGCCTTATCACCACATTGAAAGCAATTCAGGGTAAAGTACAAACATTAATCAACATGGAAACAACATAACAAGATTATTTTGCATATAAATTGTAGCTTGGCAGGCAGTATAGTACCCTATACCCCCCATTTACAAAAATGCGGTGTCGAACAAAATGAAACTTGTGACGGGTCTATTGATGGAATGAATTTACAGACCTGCCAACCCACCATCATGCCAAAGACTGAAAGAGTAGCATCCAGAGCTATTTGGAGTAGGTGAGGGGGGGGGGGGGGGGGGGGGAAGGCGGCGAGATAAACTGAACCGGCGGTGTGGAAAGCGGGGGGGGGGGGGGGGGGGGAAGAGATAAGGCTGTGAAGGGGGCGCGATAAGCTGAACCGGGCGGCGTGAAAGGGGGGGGGGGGGGGGGGATGACTGGGCCTGTTGACGATCACTCCTCTGTAGGAGCCAGCCAGAACCCCATCAACATTGTGAAAATCTGCCCACACAAAATCGCCAACCCTGATGACATTGGGGTTGGAAACGTGCTGGGGGTCTTTGTATTTGGAGGGGTTGGACATTTTTAACACACTGAGTAATCTATCTTTGAGACCGCAGAGTTGGATGGATGTATGGATGAATGGATGAATGGATGGGCGAATAGGTGCATGGACGAGTGGATGAATGAATGGATGAATGGATGAATGTATGAATGAATGAATGAATAGATAACTGAAGGGAGGGACGGACGGACGGACGGACGGACGGGTGGGTGAATGGATGGGTGGATGGGTGGGTAGGTGGATGCAACTTTAAAATCGCTGGAGATTCTGAAAACGAGCAAATCACGCTTCCGATTCCTGAGTCATTTGTGTTTATTGAATCTCTTGCGAGACACAGTGTGTCTATTTTTGTCCCGACTCAAAGCGGGAACTCGTACGCCTTGAACGTTCGCAACGCTGTCTGTCCACGTTCGCAACGCCGTCTGTCTGTGTTGCGAACGGAGGTTGCGAACGCTACGGACAGACAGATGAAATCGCCTTGGCTCGAGAACAAAGATATCGAAACTAAGTGAACTAAGCTATCCCGCATGTTCTATGGCGCCATTCTAACCTGTGTAGAGCGTGTAAAAAGTCACATCCCGTTTGGAAAGATGTGTATTTACACAAGAAAAGCGAAGTTGCGAATGTAGATCACACGGACAGAACTGAATCGGCAATCTGTAAGAAAGACGCCAGAGCCGTATTTTACCTTCAAGTGGTGTGCTTGCCGGCTTTTATCAAAACTACACACCACCAAACATCGTTTTCATCCCCCCAAAAATCAAGAATGGCATTTTAGGTGGAGAAA
>JAWQFJ010019504.1:10000-35876 GCA_034096865.1 Theodoxus fluviatilis | reverse complement strand
ACCCCCACCCCTACCCCCACCCCACCGCCACCCCTACCCCCACCCCTACCCCCACCCCCACCTCTACCCCCACCCATACCCCCACCTCTACCCCCACCCCTACCCCCACCCCTACCCCACCGCCACCTCTACCCCCACCCCTACCCCCACCCCCACCTCTACCCCCACCCCTACCTCTACCCCCACCGCCACCTCTACCCCCACCCCTACCCCCACCGCCACCTCTACCCCCACCCCTACCCCTACCCCCACCCCCACCTCTACCCCCACCCCTACCCCCACCCCACCGCCACCTCTACCCCCACCGCCACCTCTACCCCCACCCACCCCCACCGCCACCTCTACCCCCACCCCCACCTCTACCCCCACCGCCACCTC
Source organism: Theodoxus fluviatilis (assembly GCA_034096865.1). NCBI lineage: Eukaryota > Metazoa > Mollusca > Gastropoda > Cycloneritida > Neritidae > Theodoxus > Theodoxus fluviatilis. The sequence continues at coordinate 35,498 of JAWQFJ010019504.1, read as the reverse complement.
TACCCCCACCGCCACCTCTACCCCTACCCCCATCCCCACCTCTACCCCCACCCCTACCCCCCCCACCGCCACCTCTACCCCCACCCCACCCCCACCCCTACCCCCACCCCTACGTTTCGTAGAAGGCGAATGAATAGGTAAATGCGGACTTACCTCTCTTTTCCTCTGATTAATCATCACTGATGATTTTCGTGGTCAGTGGCCTTACATAGTCCAGAAGGGCTGACTGGCTGTAAAACACGACTCAACTCACTCACTATTCATTCATTCATTCATTCATTCATTCATTCGTTCGTTCGCTCGCTCGTTTATTGATTCTTTAGTTTGTTAATTCATTCATTTATTCATTCATTCATCCATTTAGTAATAGTCATGCATTTATTCATTCATTCATCCATTTAGTAATAGTCATGCATTTATTCATTCATTCATCCATTTAGTAATAGTCATGCATTTATTCATTCATTCATCCATTTAGTAATAGTCATGCATTTATTCATTCATTCGTCCATTTAGTAATAGTCATGCATTTATTCATTCATTCATCCATTTAGTAATAGTCATGCATTTATTCATTCATTCGTCCATTTAGTAATAGTCATGCATTTATTCATTCATTCATCCATTTAGTAATAGTCATGCATTTATTCATTCATTCATCCATTTAGTAATAGTCATGCATTTATTCATTCATTCGTCCATTTAGTAATAGTCATGCATTTATTCATTCATTCATCCATTTAGTAATAGTCATGCATTTATTCATTCATTCATCCATTTAGTAATAGTCATGCATTTATTCATTCATTCATCCATTTAGTAATAGTCATGCATTTATTCATTCATTCATCCATTTAGTAATAGTCATGCATTTATTCATTCATTCGTCCATTTAGTAATAGTCATGCATTTATTCATTCGTTCATCCATTTAGTAATAGTCATGCATTTATTCATTCATTCGTCCATTTAGTAATAGTCATGCATTTATTCATTCATTCATCCATTTAGTAATAGTCATGCATTTATTCATTCATTCATCCATTTAGTAATAGTCATGCATTTATTCATTCATTCGTCCATTTAGTAATAGTCATGCATTTATTCATTCATTCATCCATTTAGTAATAGTCATGCATTTATTCATTCATTCATCCATTTAGTAATAGTCATGCATTTATCCATTCATTCATCCATTTAGTAATAGTCATGCATTTATTCATTCATTCGTCCATTTAGTAATAGTCATGCATTTATTCATTCATTCATCCATTTAGTAATAGTCATGCATTTATTCATTCATTCATCCATTTAGTAATAGTCATGCATTTATTCATTCATTCATCCATTTAGTAATAGTCATGCATTTATTCATTCATTCATCCATTTAGTAATAGTCATGCATTTATTCATTCATTCATCCATTTAGTAATAGTCATGCATTTATTCATTCATTCATCCATTTAGTAATAGTCATGCATTTATTCATTCATTCATCCATTTAGTAATAGTCATGCATTTATTCATTCGTTCATCCATTTAGTAATAGTCATGCATTTATTCATTCATTCATCCATTTAGTAATAGTCATGCATTTATTCATTCATTCATCCATTTAGTAATAGTCATGCATTTATTCATTCATTCATCCATTTAGTAATAGTCATGCATTTATTCATTCATTCATCCATTTAGTAATAGTCATGCATTTATTCATTCGTTCACTTTTTTCATTCCAGTTTTGCCGACGGACTCCAATCAGTGTGGCGCCATTCAGTTCGCATCCGATGACAATAACAGAGGAGATGGGCGAGCATGATTTGGGGTTGGACGATGTGCGAGGCGCAGTGCCGTGATTCTATCCCTGGGATGGAGAATCTGGGTTTATTGAAATATCGTGACGGATGCGCGCGAGGTCTCGACCTCCGCCTCCCTCAGTCGTAGAAGCGCTCGATGGTAGATCTCGACGAGAGCTGTCCTCCCGTCCTCCTCTCGTGGCACCCAGTCCACCAGGCATCCGTACAGCGACGACATCCTGTGAGACGGGTCACTCCTGTGACCCGCGAGATCTCCCCAGTCGAAGCGTCAGGTCCAGCGGTAGGCGGTAGTAGACCGGGATGGCGCCGGCTCTCCCTATCCCTACCCTGCGACAAGACTACGCTCTAGACCACGTAACTGCCCTACTGGCAAATTACAGTGTGACTCCATCACACGCATGCACAAGACTATGCATGATACGAGAGAGAGAGGAAATACTTTTGAACAGGCGTCTATCAAACAACCTTGACCCCTTCCAACATTCCTAACCTCCCCTTGCAGGTCAACAGCCCAAAGCCTACTGCAAGACACACGCCCAGCGTGTTACGTGTCAGAGCTAACGCGTATGGACGGGGACAAGTTCTATTCATACGGTTGAAAGAACAATGATTGCTTAGCGCTTAGCATCATTACAAAATTATGGTTCTAAGGCAGACCTACTCCTGCCCATACGACCCCATAATACGTTACGTCCCCCGCCCCATATGCCCAAAGACATATACAAAAATGGCTAAGTACGCTATCTCACTTGCCCCATCAGACAGGGATAATATAGGTACTGTTGCTTCTCACAACACAGACAGCCAAACACAATGGTCCTAACCGACCCCACTACATACTGTAGTCTAGCAGTCTAACACTGCATAAGCCCTCAAGGCTATAAATTGAAATCAAGAAGCCTAACGCCTCAGCGCGTTAGCTAATCTAGGCAGTCAACCTAGCAGTAGAAATCAAAAAGTTAAAGCCTGAAACGAGACAAAGGCGCTTGTCACCACCATGACAAGACTCACGCTTCTCTCGCACACATTCACTCAAGCCAACTTCTACTACATGCATTTCAACCACAGAGAAACTGATACCCACCCCTCTGGCGTTATCAGCGCGAGAATCCAACGAGCGACTCACAGATAAGAATAATTACCTCTCCCTCTAGCGTTTCCTTTCCCAAGAATAAGAGCGGAGATTACTTAGTCTGTTACACTCTCTGCTGCAAAGCAGTTAATCCAAAAATGGCATTCTCCCTCTGTCAATTACAATATGCATTTACTCGATTCACAATGAGCTTAATCACAACGAGCTTACCCCAAACACGGGCTGTGACCAGTCCCTGCCGGTATGCACCCTCGGGAAGCATAGCCCTCCCTCCAGCGGCTCAGGCCTCCCTGAGGATAGCATATCCTCAGGGAGCCGAGTGTCCCAGACACGCAAAACACGACCTGCTCCCAAGACGGCAAGCAGTGGACTAATTTCGCTCTGGCGCGAATTCACAACGGTCATCTGCCCTGCGGGTAATTGTCCAATCAAGGACTATAGTTGGTGTCACGTGGGGACGCCAAGCTCATGCGGCCTGACACGTGAGCTTTCATAAGTGTCGCCCACCCCCCAAAAATTCGAAAGAACCCCCACCCCCTCTCTGACGTCGGGGTAGCAACGGGCCTCACCTCTTGACCCTTGTTACTAAATATATCAGCGCCGAGCGCTGACTCTGCAGATTTGGAATTGGGGCGATGCAACTACTTCCACACCAACTCTCACTCTCATTAATTCTCAATTCATGTCGTAATTCCGCGACATACTGGCTGCTACCTTGTGTCGATAGCTTTGGTTCAAACGTCTACGACGGGCCAAAGCAGAAAGACAAAAAATATTTACAGGAACTTCCCAACCCTTTAAACTTGTTTAGGACAGACAGACACACACACACACGCATACACACACACACACACACACACACACACACACACACACACACACACACACACGCACACAACGTGTGTAGCACCGAAGTGGTAAAACGACTGTAAAAGGTAAAGATAAAGATGCGGTTTCTATAGCGACATATCAACATGTCTGGGACCCAATTTACCTTTTTTCAAGGTTACAGCCAGTCCTCTCGGATACAAATTCCATCCCAGACGAACAGCACCAGTTTCACAGTTGTGTCAGACAACGAAAGTACCTTCAGGTGTTTTATGAGTAGTGGTGTTTCCTGGAATTAAACGCGGGGTTCGTTACCCAGTTTATTGTTTTCTTCGGGCTGGGCTCCATTTTCCAGGGTGGTATGAATGCCCAGTTGGATATGAATAATCTGATCCTGTCCTGATCCCCTTTCCCCATTGCTGCATTGCCTGCTGGGTGCCACCCCTGCCTGTGCTACTGGACCAGACCCCGAAACGCCAGCAAACCAGGAGTTGCAGCTCATGAAGAAGTTATCGAGAGGATCCGGCTGTGTATTACACTTTCTCTTTATCAAAACGTCGGCGAGCACAACTTTCCTTTTCGAAATTTTCTTAAGAACTGAATGCCGAATAGGTTATTTCACTTTATTACTTAAAATGAAACAACATCGACAACAAAAATCACATTCACATTACAGAATGATATGCATCCTCAGGATAAAATAAGAGTAAAACTGCTCGATGCACAAGAGTTCAATATATGCGCACACAAACACCAAAAACCTTCAGAAATATAATGCTTTGTAGAGAAGGACATGCACACATTTGTCTGGATTTTCAATACTTCAAAATAGAACATAAAAATATATAAATCAATGATGTTGTGACACATGATGCAATGTTTATGACAAAAGGGTCCCCCCTCCCAATAGTTTCATGATGTGCCTAAGAAGCTGTTAGCAATTTTACCATCTGCACACAGAGTGACTCAGACATATTCCTGTTGTTGGAAATACAAGTTTCCTGCTCTCCCTACTCGACTGGTAAGAGGCGACTGACTAGGGACATCGTGACTTGCCTTACGTTTACTCTAAACTGTTCCAGTGTTTTTCGTGCTTAGTGGCCTTACATAGCCTACAAAGGCTGATGGTCCGTAAAACCCCATCCATCCATCCATCCATCCATCCATCCATCCATCCATCCGTCCGTCCTCCTGGGTAAGGAAAAAACAACATGAGTGAAACACCTTGCCCAAGGGTGCAACTCTGGAAGCGCGCAGCTTCGAGCGTCGCACCCACCGGCTGCAAGGGACTGCAAGGGACTGCAGGTGGAGTGTCGCACCCACCAGCTGCAAGGGACTGCAGGTGGAGCGTCGCACCCACCAGCTGCAAGGGACTGCAAGGGACTGCAGCTCGAGCGTCGCACCCACCAGCTGCAAGGGACTGCAGGTGGAGCGTCGCACCCACCAGCTGCAAGGGACTGCAGGTGGAGTGTCGCACCCACCAGCTGCAAGGGACTGCAGGTGGAGCGTCGCACCCACCAGCTGCAAGGGACTGCAGGTGGAGCGTCGCACCCACCAGCTGCAAGGGACTGCAGGTGGAGCGTCGCAACCACCAGCTGCAAGGGACTGCAGGTGGAGCGTCGCACCCACCAGCTGCAAGGGACTGCAGGTGGAGCGTCGCACCCACCAGCTGCAAGGGACTGCAGGTGGAGCGTCGCACCCACCAGCTGCAAGGGACTGCAGGTGGAGCGTCGCACCCACCAGCTGCAAGGGACTGCAGCTCGAGCGTCGCACCCACCAGCTGCAAGGGACTGCAGCTCGAGCGTCGCACCCACCAGCTGCAAGGGACTGCAGCTCGAGCGTCGCACCCACCAGCTGCAAGGGACTGCAGGTGGAGTGTCGCACCCACCAGCTGCAAGGGACTGCAGGTGGAGTGTCGCACCCACCAGCTGCAAGGGACTGCAGCTCGAGCGTCGCACCCACCAGCTGCAAGGGACTGCAGCTCGAGCGTCGCACCCACCAGCTGCAAGGGACTGCAGGTGGAGTGTCGCACCCACCAGCTGCAAGGGACTGCAGCTCGAGCGTCGCACCCACCAGCTGCAAGGGACTGCAGGTGGAGCGTCGCACCCACCAGCTGCAAGGGACTGCAAGGTACTGCAGGTGGAGCGTCGCAACCACCAGCTGCAAGGGACTGCAGGTGGAGCGTCGCAACCACCAGCTGCAAGGGACCACAGGTCAAGCGCCCTGACCACTCGGCCACTCAGCCTCACATCTCTTCTCCCTGCACATCTTCGTTCTTCTCAACACGGGCGCCGCACTTGCAGGGGGCCGAGTCCTCCTCTCGCGTGATCTCCGTCTTGCGGCCGCACACGGTGCACGCGTACTTGTGGAGGAGACGCACACCGAACGCCTCGTAGCCGTGCTCCATGGAAAAGGCCATCCAGAACTGCACTCGCTGGTGCGCGTACTTCTGCCCCTCCAGCTCCGCCACCAAAGGGATGAAGAAGACCTCCACTGGGATCACGTTCTTGCTGCCCAGATCCAGAGTGATGTACCCGGCAAGCTTCTTCTTGTTGGGGGGACGGATGCAGCCTTTGCACACAGCCAGCATGGAGCTCACGTGGACCGGAAGGTCTCGTAGCACCGTGTGCCCGACGCGACTGCTGGGGATCAGCACGCGGATTCCCGAAGAGTCCCTGCCCAGCCACTCTCTGGGACGTCTTGGATTCAGGACGGTCTGGTTCACCTTGACCATCTCTGTCTGCAGCATCTTGGCGTCCAACAGGCTCTCCGAGTTGCCCTGCATCCCGCCGCCAGTTCCGAAGCCGAGGAGGCTGCTCAAGACGAAGATATAGAACTTTGAAGTGGGGCTCTGCACCAGGTCCATCCACTGCCTCACGTGTGTCATGACTTTTTCCACTTTGTAGGATTTCTCGAAACGCGGGTTCCTGATAGCGGCCAGCCACTCTCGGTAGTCGATCTCCAGGCATCGCCTGCTGAAGTTGCTGGTTCTGTGGGCGAGCGAGAAGATGCGCTCGTACTCCGAGACGAAGAAGTTGAGATCCTCTTGAGAGCTAACGTTGTCCATGGTGCTACCGCCGCTCCGGCTGTACTTGAGCTTGCTGGCAGCGATGGCCAGCCGTCTCATGGATATGTCGTCCTCCCCGGCTTGCACGTTCACTTCGAGGATGCTGCCCTTGAACAGGTGGCTGTACCATTGGGAGTACTTCATGATGGTTGCGTCGATGACGTCGGCGTCAAGAAGGGAGTGACACTCCAGCACCAGGTCCTCTATGGCTGTGAGGCTCTCCTTGACGAAACCAGACATGACATCCGCCCTGGACTGAGATCTCTCCAGCATCGAAGCAAGCCCCCCATGGTGGTGGCGGCTGATGAAGTCGCAGACTTGCAGACGGACTTGGATCTCCGACCCGAACGCGTAGCTCTTCTCCTCCCCGGTTGGGGTGTTCTCGCGGCTCAACCTGAAATTCTCGCAAGCCTGCTGGGCGTTGCATACCACTTCATCTGCCATTTTGGCAAAGTCCTCTCTGATCTCGGGCTGGTCGTCGTAGCTCCTGCCAGTGAACTTGGAGATCCTGCGCTGAAAGATGATGCCGTACATGTGGTGGATGTGCATGAGGGTGAGCTTCATGTTTTCGTCCACCTCCTGTTTCCGCTTCTGAGGTTCATCGTGACAGAGGTCGAGGGCGCGCCTCAGGCAACTCTCGGCCACTTCTTCCATCTCGGGCCTGCAAATGGCGTAGAAGCGGCCCAGGTGCGCGTGGAAGTTTGGGTCGTCAGGGAAGGCCTCCGTGAGTTTCTTCAGAACGGCCTCGCGCTCTGGGTAGCAAGGGTCGGAGTCCAGGTCGTACATGATCTGGGAGAACATCGACCTCTTCTTACCCTGCATCTCGCCCTCCCCCACGTCCCTGTTGTCCCTGAAGATGAAGGTTCTGGTCAGGATGTTCTTGATGGTGTAGGAACTGATGGAGGACTTGACCTGCATGCAGAAATAATATTCTGGGTAGGCTTATAGTCAGAGAACCGCTGAAGGTAATGAGGTCAATATGGTGCCATGATCTAAAACCGCTTCATCTTCTCAATGTCTGTCCACGCTCAACCCTCATCCTTGATCGCTGTGTGCCTCTAGATAACTACTTTACCGCAATAGAAGCGATTGACGAACACAAAAAACTCCTTCTCAACTCCTTAGGGAGTCCGCATCCTAACCTGGTGGTGGCCCGTGCCGCATAAAAGGGTTAATCGTACTGCAGTGTGCCGTCGATGTCCTCACAGGCACCCAGTTCTACTCATTAATGTAGAGGAGCAATGCAAGTTAAGCATCGTGCTCAAGGCTTCAAACATCGTACTCACTAGTCTCCAGGGACTACAGGTCAAGCGCGCTGACCGTTCGGCCAGAGAGCCACACAACATTTAACAGTTGTGAGCGACCGCAGACAAATGTCTTAACCATGAAACTAAAGCTCAGCTCACATATCGATTCCTTCAAGCAAGTCACTGTTCCGATGCCAAATCAAATCATTAGCTAGACCTCCATTCACCCCCTTTCCAGTACATCTCTCTCTCTCTCTCTCTTTCTCTCTCTTTCTCTCTCTCTCTCTCTCTCTCTCTCTCTCTCTCTCTTTCTCTCTCTCTCTCTCATATATTCCCCATCCCCTCCTCAAGTCAAAAACCCCTCTTCAACTCCCGATGTCTACCTTCTTGACACAAGCTCATAAACTTAAAGCACGTGTGACCTTGCACATAAAACAATGCTAAAGCAAGTAAAACAAACGAGAAAAGTCATCACCACACTATATCACCTGTTCATTTTGTATTATATCACCGTTAAGAAATCGAAGGTTTTCTCTATTTAAAAAAAACCCACACATTTCCCCCCTGAAATATGCATGAATGAATAAATGTTACTGCAGGCAAAACATCTCATTCTGTCATTTTCCCCTGTGGAGCCTAGTCTTGTCTTGCCCTGTCACACATTTCTCATACCTCTCACGGGGGAGTGCGACGGTGAGCACTGCATGTAAACTCTTATCTAATTGTAAAGGACCCTGAGATGACCCTACCTTGCGACTGCATGCCTGGTTGATGAAGCTGAAGCAGAACTTGCGCAGGCTCCTCCTGGCCTCTCGGCTGAGCCTGTCCTTATCGCCCGAGCGTTCCCCTGAGCGATTCAGAAGCTGCTCGAGGACCTCCTTGGACACAAAGTGGTGGCAGATGCGGATGTGGTTCGCCCTTCCCTCGTTCCGATCGGGGACGATGAACTCGGATATGGGGTACTCGAAATCGTCCAGGCCCATGCTGTAGTTAGGCGGCTTACGGAAGAGGGCTGCAAAGAACTGGATCGGGATGGAAGATTGGCTGTAGAAATGGACCAGCGCCAGGTAGCCAAGAGCCCGTTGCCATGGCAACAGATCTTCCACGGCGGGGTTGTGATCCAGCTGCAGGTAGCCCCTTACGTAAGCCTCTACGCCTCGGAACTCGTGGTGGAACACAGTCATGCCGAACTCGTACACGTAGTGCTGACTCTTGCCCTCTTTCACCTCCTTGCTCAGTCTCGCCAGCTCGCTCCTGTGTGTGCGTGCGAAGAGGGAGATGTAGATGGTATCAATGCTGATGATGACGATTGTTGTGGTGATGGTGGTGGAGGTTGTGGTGATGGTGATGGTGGTGGTGGTTGTGGTGATGGTGATAGTGGTGGTGGTAGTGATGGTGGTAAGGTGGTGGCAGTGATGGTGATGGTGTTGGTGATGGTTGTGGTGATGGTGGTGGTGATGGTGGGTGGTGGTGGTGATGGTGGTGGTGATGGTGGTGGTGATGGAGGTTGTGGTGGTGATGATGGGTGGTGGTGGTGGTTGTGGCGATTGTAGTGGTGGTGGTGGTAGTGGTAGTGATGGTGATAGTGGTGGTGGTGGTTGTGGTGATGGTGGTGGTGATGGTTGTGGTGATGGTGGTGGTGATGGTGAGTGGTGGTGGTGGTGGTTGTGGTGATGGTGGTGGTGATGGTGAGTGGTGGTGGTGGTTGTGGTGATGGTGGTGATGATGGTGGTGGTGATGGAGGTGGTGGTGGTGATGATGGGTGGTGGTGGTGGTTGTGGTGATGGTGGTTGTGCTGGTGCTTATGGCGATGTTTGTTGTGGTCGTGGTGGATGTAGTAGTATTGATGGTTCTCATGGCAGTGGTTGTGGTGATAGTGGTTGTGGTGATGGCGGTTGTGGTAGTGGTAGTTTTGGTGGCTGTAATGGCGGTGATATTGGGGGTGATGAAACTGGTAATGGATGTGGTAGTGGTCGTGATCGTTGTGGTGGTTAAGGTGGTGGTGGTGGTAGTGGCGATTGTCATGGTGGTGAGGTGGCAGCTGTGGTGGTGGTGACTGTGGTAGTGGTGACGACGATGGTAACACAACGAACACCAACAATGACAAGGAGATGAACTAGTCTATGGAGGAACACAGGATGGAACTCACTGCTTGTGGTCCTCCGTGCTCCTGTTGGAGAAGGCCAAAGCCAGGCGGGAAGCCTCGTCAGCACTGACTGTGCCCTGCAGGAAGAAGGTGCTGTCCTTCTCTCGACTCAGAGGCTCCTGTATGCGGTGGGGATATCTTCTCACGTCCAGAAGCACTGCCTGGGACCGTGACAGGTGCCTGGATGGGACGAACAGAAGAACGAATGAATGAATGGAAGAATGGAAGGTCGAAGGAATGGACGAATAAATGAATGAATGACTGGATGGATTATGGATTAATGGACGAATGAATGAGTGAATGAATGAACGAACGAACGAAGGAACGAACGAATGAATGAATGCATGAACGAACGAACGAATGAATGAAGATTTACGACCCATCAGCATTTGTCGACTATTTAAGGCCTTTAATCACGAAAATTCACCAGAGCTGATCGGACTAAGAGCATGTAATGTCTCCACTTTCCTAGTCATTCGCCGTTTACGCGGTGGGGATGGATAGATGGGATGGTTTGGGATGGGATGGGATGGGATGGGGTGGGATGGGATGGGGTGGGGTGGGGTGGGGTGGGATGGGATGGGATGGGATGGATTAAATGATGGATGGATGATGGATGGATGGGATGGGAGTGATGGGATGGATGGATGGACGGATGGAGTGAATTTGTAGGCTGTCAGGCCATAATGCACGAAAATCACCAGAACAGTTTAGAGTAAGCGCAAATCAAGTCACAATGTCCTTAGTTATTCGCCTCTTACGAATCACGCAGGGAGATGTGGTGGGTCAATTCTTATTCCCCAGCCCAGAGAAGGACCTGCATGTGAAGGTGTGCAATGAGTGGCCAGAAAATTTAGAGAACACAGACGTAATGGCAGAAAGGTTGCTGGAAAACACACACACACACGCGCGCGCGCGCACACACACACGCCATGTAGTGTTTGAAACGTAGGTGCGTGTGTATGTGTGTGTGTATGTGTGTGTGTATGTGTGTGTGTATGTGTGTGTGTGTGCGTGCTTGCGTATGTGTGAATGTGTGTGTATGTGTGTGTGTGCATGTGTGTGTGTGTGTGTGCGTGCTTGCGTATGTGTGAATGTGTGTGTGTGTGTGTGTGAATGTGTGTGTGTGTGTGTGTGCGCGCGTGAGTGTGTGTACGAAAAGTTGTTTTTAGGTGGCTAGGAAACGGCAACCTTTCTTGCACTTCTGACTGACTGATTGACCAAACATACTGAACAAACGAACGAATGAATAAATAGATAAACAACCCAACAACCCAACCGCCCAACCCAACCCAACCCAACCCAACCCAACCCAACCCAAACCAACCCAACTCAACCCAAACCAACCCAACCCAAATCAACCCAAACCAACACAACCCAACCTAACCCAAACCAAACCAAACCAAACCAAACCAACCAACCAACCAATCAATCAATAAATCAATCAATAAATCAATAAACAAACAAACCAAAAACAAACGAACAAAAAATAATAATAATAATAATAATAACAATGCTGCTGCTGCTGCTGATGATGATAGTATAATAACAAATAAACACAAACAAATACAAACAAAGAGAAAAACAAAATTGAAAAATAACTACCTACATACATTTTCTTCCCATGTTACCAACATTTTTTTAAATATCGTAATTCCACACACACACACACGCACACACACACACACACACACACACACACACACACACACACACACAAACACACACACGCACGCACAAACACAGACAGGCACACACACACACACACACACACACACACACACACAAACACACACACACATACACACGCACGCACACACACACACACACTCACGCACACACACAAACGCACACACACACGTACACACACACACACACGTACACACATACACGCGCACACACACACACGCACACACATACATACACACGTACACACACACGTACACACACGCGTACACACACTTACGCACAGACACACACACGTACACACACACACACACGTACACACACACACGTACAAACACGTATTCACACACGCACACACATACACACACACACACACACACACATACGAACACACACACACACGCGCGCGCGCGCACACACCTGAACAGCTGGGAGAGACGGGACTCCTCCACTCCATCCAGCAGAAGGACGACAGGCAGGTGCGTCTTTTCGTGGAGGAAGACAACACGGCTGATGAATTCATCGAAGGAGGTGCCCGACCTCTGCTTCATCTGAGCACAGGGAGCCTCGTTGCGGAGCTCCCACAAAATTCTTTGTGCCAACGTGGATCCGCCACATCCGGGTGCGTGGAGGAGTTTGACGGCTCCTCCTGAAGCAGGCACCGTGGTTACGTCAGTTTCGGTCAGGTCAGGTCAAGGCTAGATGGATGGATGAATGTTCTTGCACGGTCGATCAGGGTGTGGGCTGTGGAGGGTTTTTGACCCTGAAAGGTCGCTAGAGCTTGTTAGGGAATAGCAAGTCAAGCAACGTTTTCCCAAGTTATTTGCTGTTTATGAATCTCACCGTGAGACGTGGGGGTCTTTTTTTTACCCCCCCCCCCCCCCCCCAAAGGGGGATTATTAGGTCAAGTCAGGTCAGATCAATAAGGTGAGGTGTTGTGTTGCGTTAGCTTATCTTTGGCTAGGTAAGGCTAAACTAGACTGGGATGGGTTAGGCTAGGCTCGCTAAGTTTAGCCTGTTAAGTTAGCGTTGATTAGGTAGGCTTAGGTAACATTTACCTTAGGTACGATTAGGTAAAGTTAGATTGGCTTATCGTAGGGTAGGGTGAGGTAGACAGAGTGAGGTTAGGTTAGGTTAGGTTAGGTTAGGTTAGGTTAGGTTAGGTTAGGTTAGGTTAGGTTAGGTTGGTTTAAGTTACAGTAGGCAATGTTCGGTTAAGTCAGGTTTAATTTGGTTGAGTTAGGTCAGGTTTAATTTTGTTAGGTTAGGTCAGGTTTAGGGTAAGATCAGGTAAGGCTAAATCAGGTTTGGGTAAGTTAAGAAAAATATGATAGGTTGGATTATATTAAATTAGATTAGGTAGGTTAAGTTAGGTTAGGTAAAGTTAGGGTAAGCTAGGTTAAGTTAGGTTTGGTTAAGTCAGGATAGGTTAGGTCGAGTTAGGTTTGGTTAAGCCAGGATAGGTTAGGTCGAGTTAGGTTTGGTTAAGCCAGGATAGGTTAGGTCGAGTTAGGTTTGGTTAAGCCAGGATAGGTTAGGTCGAGTTAGGTTTGGTTAAGTCAGGATAGGTTAGGTCGAGTTAGGTTTGGTTAAGTCAGGATAGGTTAGGTCGAGTTAGGAAAGTACACTTGGATAGAGTATTGCAAGGTTCGATTAGGCTAGATTAAATTAGGTTAAATTACACTAAATACATCAAGTTCGAGATTAGGCTATGTCAGGCTTGATTATATTTAGATTGTGTTTAAATTAGGTCTATGTTAGGTTTATGTAAATCTTATATGAAATTGTAGGTCTATGTTTAAGTTTGGTTCGGTTCATTTCGGATTGGTCAAGTTAATGACCATTAGGTTACGTTGGTTTATCGTAAGAAAGGTGATGGATGGATGGATGGTTGGATGATGGATGGGGATTCTGAAAAGAAAGCTGGATGAATGGATGGACTAGAAGGATGAGTGAATCATTGGAATGAGAGAGGGAGGGAAGGAAGGATCACCTGACAAACCGATGGATCCTTAGCTTCCACTATTGACCAGCATAACTCAACAGTGCAAAAGACTCTTCAGAGGCGACAAAAAAAGAAAACTATACAACATTTCACATCACCAAGCATTTCGTGTCGCTACAGAGGCAATATCTTCTTATTAACGGGTGAAGTTACTTGTCAATCAACTTTCTTTTTCCCTCTTCTGTTCCCAGCATAACTTTTCCGTTGGTCACACCTCCATACTCTCTCTACTCCTGTATCTCATGCTCTACTCTACGATAAGCCTTCATTACCCACATACCCAGATACAAATGCACAACTGAGACCAAACCTCCGACGCCTCAGCACCGAATGGAGAGGAACTCGAGTGAAGCGCTCTGATTGTGACAACATTATCAGCATGATTCAAACCGCACAACCTTGTCGACGTGAGAACAATTATAGGCTGTGTGTTGATTTTAGGCTGTGGTCTAAAACTTGCCAAATGGAACCCGCTGACCATGCAACGGTGACAAAGTCTGACAAGAATCCCCGACTTGAGCTCTCAGCGCAGGACGTGCGTTGTGGTTGCCCTTTGGGTGCAAAGAAACCTATTCGTTGCTGCAAATTCATCGATCGACTAGGAGGTGGTGCTGCAACCTCAGTCTGGAGGCGCAGATTCTGGAGCAGTGGGGGCACTGGCAGTCGGTCGCTTTTATCACTGCCGGTGTTCCGCTGTGGCATTGTTCTCTTACTGCGATAAGTCTTTGACGCCGGATGTCTTTGAAGTTGACAGAGGCTTGATGGACAATTTTTCTCCAGAGCGACTGGTCTCCGACTTACTCCTCTAGGTCCTTTCGTTGGATCTTGCACCGGTGGAAGTTGGCTTTGATGGAGTATTTGAAACGCTTCTTTGGTCGGCCCTGACTGTGCAGTGCATAGCGAAACATACTCACACCATCGTCATATGTAGGGATTCCGGAACTCACTTCCTTTACTCTCAGTGCTGACTCTGACTGCAGCAAACGTAACAAAAACGACCGGAGCTCCCTAATACTGTCCTCATCGGCTGTAACGTCTGGTTGCTGAGCTTCTGGGACCTGCTCCAGTGGGTCAGCTATGGGTGCCTCTACACAGCCAAAGCTACCAGGAGGCATTGGGATAGGGTCAGATAACTAGGACCCAACGATGAGTTCAAACGCCCGAGCCATGTGCAACAACTTCTAACCCAAGAAACATGTCTACATTCACCTACCAAGCAAACCAAAAAACATCTTCATCTAGCTAGCCTTCATTTATTTTCTCATCAAGCGAGATTTTAATGAAGCAGAATAGCCCAAGAGGACAAAACTTCTAGACTTCAGACAAGCGTACCTTTGGAAAGGGCTAGGTGATCCTTTCTGATGAAAGGAAGGATCTTTCCCAGAAGATCCCTCTCCACGTCCAGATGGTTGGGCTTCAGGTCGTACCAGGCGAACCAGTGCAGCGTACCTCCGCGGAAGAAATTGTCCTGCTCCTTCCGGAGAGCCTCCAGATCGTCGACTGCTCGGGTATACGGGTTTTCCTTGTAGAGAACTTCCAGGTCTTCACGAAGCCAGGCGGCATCTCGCTCGCTAATCACGCACTGGTTGCCATCTGCAGCTGGCAGAGAGAAGTTGACCTTTGGACCCATCTTTTTCCCAGCAGTGGAGGTCTCTATGGCGGAGCAGACTTGAGAAGAATCCATCCGGATCCACTGGATGTGGTCAGAGCAGTCGTCGCGGAGGCTGCGGAAAGCCGTCAGGGCCTGTCCGTCTTGGGGTTCAGCGGGACAGCAGAGGACGATGTTGGGAACGGGACTGTCGAAGTACTCGCAGAACTTGGTGATGAAAGTCTTCATGCATCGAGCCGAGGCAGTGTCCCGCGGCCAGAGGACGACCAACGTGAGTACCGTGTAGTCGATGACGAACTTGGCCATCTGTCGACACAGGCTGTGTATGGCATCCTTGATGACTCTCTGCCATTTGGACGGGTCCTCAGGGGCGTAGGTGTCGGGAACGCCGCTCAGTCCCCTGAGAAGGACCCACTGTGTCCCGCTTTCCGTTAGACCCTCCAGCCTGTCCTTCCATGTGCATATTCGCAAGCAGCGTCTCTTGCTTATGATGTCTTCAACTTGGCCCAAAACCCCGCTGTTTCGACTCGAAGGATCGAAGTCCCAAACCGACACCCAGTTGACTGAAACATACAAAAAATGACATGGCTGCTGGTGAATTCATTCAGTCTTAATGTTTGACTTAATGTGACCGGTTTTGGCAAAGCCAGGGTTAAATGGCTGAGACACTTTTGCCGTATGACTACAAAGGAGGGCTGGGTTCACCTAAAGTGAAATGCGTTTTTGGCAACTTCCGATAGATAAAACAGTTACAGTATGTTAGGATTTTCATGATTTCTGCTGAGAAATAGATTTTAAAACTTATTTGTTGGTCACTCTGTCAGTTGCCTTCATTGTTACACATACATGTAAAATAAGTTCGAACTTTAAAGTCGAGTTTCTAGAAAGTGATTTTCCAATAACTATATATTTTTATTTGTCACAGCTTTGTCATTTTTCAAGACACCGTGACAAACTTGATATCTTAAGTAAAGGAAATAAAACGAACTTTCCAACTGCGTGGATAAAAAAGTCTTAAAAACTTGACCTAACCCTAGGTTTGCCAGAACAAGTCAGAAATGTGCCAACTGCTTTTGTCTCGGCAAGGAGCCTCCAGACTAACACAGTATATTTCATAAAATACTTGTGACGTCTGTGGAAAGCAACAAAAAAATCTAAGCTGTTTTTCCATGAAACCATTTCAAACCGTAAGTGATATCCAAATAATACACATTACAAGTTTTACCAAGTCCAGAAGGAATGCAATCTCCAGGAATTTCACTTTAAATTGTGGCCAAAAAGGTTTTTGATAAATTATTTATGTATATTTTCACTTAGGTGCGTTTTTGCATAATCATGTGAATAAAAACAAACATATCCAATTAACGAGAGAGAGAGAGAGAGAGAGAGAGAGAGAGAGAGAGAGAGAGAGAGAGAGAGAGAGAGAATCTGAATCGGAATGTTTATTTCGGCCGACGACCCATCATGGTTATAACAGTACAAAAATGTAAAATTGCAATGCTATATATACACGAAGAGAGAGAGAGAGAGAGAGAGAGAGAGAGAGAGAGAGAGAGAGAGAGAGAAAGAGAGAAAGAAAAAGAGAGAGAGAGAGAAAGAGAGAGAGAGAGAAAGAGAGAGAGAGAGAGAGAGAGAGAGAGGAAAAGAAATAGGAAATCAATGTAGTTATCTAAAATAAATAGCTATTTATCAATGATCTCTTTATCCTCATTTTCATCAATCTGCCCCTGAACTTAGTTATTTCTGCTATCATTACAGCGACTGGGCATCAGTTAACTGTTTCAAAATTTAATGTTTATAACTGGATAAAAACAGCTGCACAATAAAATAATGATATCAAACTTTCTTAAGAAAAAATATATCAAACAGCTTTATTTCATAGTGGTTTTTTGTTGCTATTTGGGGTTGATTACTCGAAATCTGTTTTCTGGTGTTCGGCCTTTTTTTTACTGGAAGCTCGCATTAGTTTTCTGAGGGTAAAAATCATGTATTTATTCAGATTCATTAGGTGATAGGTACACATTGGAAAAAAAATTTCATCAGTTTTGATTTAACGCATTAACCCCATCTTGAAATGCCTTGCCTCTCCTACCGTTCCTTAGTTTTCCTTTACTTTAGCTCCGTTTTTGTTCGCTCATACCCAGCTTTGTCTCACTCAGCTAGCAGTGTCTTCTTTAACTTTCCGTATGAAGCATCGTCTTTCCTCGCCTGGCTTTATACCGTGAGAAACCTCTCACACTTCAAACTATCTGACCTAAAGATGCCGCATTCCCTAACTTCTCCTTTCACAGCCGTAGGTTGTCACTCACGATGCCTCATCCTATCCAACTCAGGAACCACAAGAAAAAAGGCAGCACATCTCACCTGCGGCAAGGGACTGGAGTTGACGTCCGGGCAGTCCAGTGTCTCCCACTACGAGAGCGAAGTGCCCTCTGCGGAAATGCTTCACTCCCTCCAGGAATTCTCCATGGGGCTCTGTCTTGCTGCCCGCCTCTGTCCTTCCGCTTGTGTCCACGCCGATGGCCCTCCTGGGAATCGCCATCGGTTCCTCAGAGAGTGGTTCCGGGGCTGCGGTATTGGAAGTCTCCACTCTCGAGGTGCCGCCGAACCACTGGTGAATGAGGGTTGTTCGTGTATCTCTCGCTCTGCAGACCACGTTCTCCTTGCCAGATCTGATCCAGAGCTCGTCCGCTTTGAATAGGCCGTCCTCGTCGTCCGTGCAGGGTATGGCCGGAAAGCCGCATCCAAAATTGCCCCCGACTTCGATCACTCCCACCACCTTGCCCTCATGAAGACCCTCGGAGTAAGAGAAGGTCGGCGCCATGGTGAAGAAGTCTCCTACAAACTGGCTCCAGTAGAAGTCGTTGGACACTCGGGATGACAACCCGACAACAGTATGAGGTGGATCGGCATTTGGGAGAACGCCTAGCAGAATGTGAGAACGGACGCGATGTGGGGTGTTCCACAAGCTGACGACGTCAATCATGAATTGTCCGCGGCTCTTTTTATAGACTGAGTCATCGCCGTGGATGATGAGTTGGTCTCCCTCTGGCCTGGTCAGGAGATTTCGTATCAGTGCGTCGGTTTGTTCTTCAGACAAAGACCGCTTGACCACGGTGGATTCTTCTGGAGCATCCTTCGGCTTGTCTTCCTTCTTCTGTTTCTTCTTTGCCTCCTTGGTTGTAACAACCGTCCATTCCAGTTTCGAGGACTCGACGGAGGCCTCAGCTCCTTGTTCCTCCGAAGTGGTCCGCTCACGTTCCGCGGGAGCAGTTGCGTCCGCGTTGGATTTTTTCCCTTTCTTCTTCTTCTTTTTCTTTGGTAACTTGAGCTTGACTTTTAAAGCGCCTCTCTCCGTGAAGAGTTCGTAGCGGGTGGACTCGCTTTCAAAGAAACTCTTCAGGGGAAGCCCGTAGACCTCAGAAAAGGACGTCCCATCCTGGATTCCCTTGGCTGTGGCGTAGCGAAATTTGAACGCCTGTTCCACTTCCGAAACTTTCATTGGAGATGGGTTCGGGACGAGGTTGGGATTCAAGATGCTGTTGATCAAGGCAATGAGAATCTCATTTTTTCCTAGGCCTGCCCGCTTGTCGTCTGGAGGAGTAAAAGAGAAGAACTGCAAACAACCTTGCAAACGAAGTCCTGGTGTAACACACAGTTACAGAACGATAGCAGCAAGCAATGAGGCTCTCCTATTGGTCTTCAAGCAGCAGCAGCATTAGCAGCAGCAGCAGCTGTGGCAGAAAGCAGCGTTAGCAGCAGCAGCAACAGTAGCAGTAGCAGGAGTAAGCGGCATTAGCAGTTAACAGCAGCAGCAGGTGCAGCAGTAAGCAGTAAGCAGCAGCAGACAGCAGCAGCAGTAGCAGTAAGCAGTAAGCAGCAGCAGCAGCAGTAGTAAACAGCAGCAGTAGTAAGCAGTAAGCAACAGCAGCAGTAGCAGCAGCAGTAGTAACAGCAGCAGCAGTAACAGCAACAGTAAGCAGGAGCAGCAGTGAGCAGTAAGAAGCAACAGTAGCAGCAACAGCACTTGCAGCAGCAGTAGTAGTAGAAGCCTGCAGGAGCAGAAGCAGGCAGCACAATGGCAGCAGTAGTAGTAAGCAGCAGCAGCAACCAGCAGCAATAGCAGCAACAGCAGTAGCAGTAAGCACAGGCAGTAGCAGCCAGCAGCAGCAGTAGCAGCCAGCAGCAGCAGTAGCAGTAAACAGTAAGCAGCAGCAGTAGCAGTAAACAGTAAGCAGCAGTAGCAGTAGCAGTAAGCAGAGGTAGCAGTAGTAAGCAGCAGCAGCAGCAGTAGCAGCCAGCAGTAGCAGTAGCAGTAAACAGTGAGCAGCAGTAGCAGTGGCAGTAGGCAGCAGTAGCAGCAGTAAGCAGTAGCAGTAGCAGTACGCAGCAGTAGCAGCAGTAAGCAGCAGTAGTGGTAGTAAGCAGTAGCAGTGGCAGGAGGCAGCAGTAGCAGCAGTAAGCAGTAGCAGTAGCAGTACGCAGCAGTAGCAGCAGTAAGCAGCAGTAGTGGTAGTAAGCTGCAACAGTAGTAGTAAGCAGCAGCAGCATAAGGAAGCAGCAGCAGCAGTAGCAGTAAGCAGCAGTAGTGGTAATAAGCAGCAACAGTAGTAGTAAGCAGCAGCAACATAAGGAAGCAGCAGCAGCAGTAGCAGTAAGCAGCAGTAGCAGCAGTGAGCAGCAGCAGTAGTAGTAAGCAGCGGTAGCAGTAAGCAGCAAAAGTAGTAGTAAGCAGCAGCAACATAAGGAAGCAGCAGCAGCAGTAGCAGTAAGCAGTAGCAGTAGCAGTAAGCAGCAGTAATGGCAGTAAACAGTAGCAGTAGCAGTAAGCAGCAGCAGCAGCAGTAGCAGTAGCAGTAAGCAGCAGCAGTAGCAGTAAGCAGCAGCAGTAGCAGCAGCAGCAGTAGCAGTAGCAGAAAGCAGCAGCAGTAGCAGAAAGCAGCAGCAGTAGCAGTAAGCAGCAGCAGTAGCAGCAGCAGCAGTAGCAGTAAGCAGCAGCAGTAGCAGCAGCAGCAGTAGCAGTAAGCAGTAGCAGTAGCAGTAACTAGCAGCAGTAGCTGCAGCAGCAGTAGCAGTAAGCAGCAGATAAAGTAGCAGTAAGCTGCAGCAGCAGTAGCAGTGACCAGCAGCAGCAGCAATAATAGCAGCAGCAGCAGTAGCAGTAGCAGTAAGCAGCAGCAGTAGCAGTAAGCAGCGGTAACAGTAGCAGTAGCAGTAGCAGCAGCAGTAGCAGTAAGTCGCTGTAGTAGTAGCAGTAAGCAGCAGCAGTAGTAGCAGTAAGAAGCAGCAGCAGTAGCAGTAAGCAGCGGTAGTAGTAAGCAACACCAGTAGTAGTAGTAGTAGTAGCAAGCATCAGTAGTAAGCAGCAGAAGTAGCAGAAAGCAGTAAGCAGCAGCAGCAGTGGCAGTAAGCAGCAGCAATAGCAGTAGGCAGCAGTAGCAGCAGTAAACAGTAAGCAGCACCAATAGCAGTAGGCAGCAGCAGTAATAGCAGTAAGCAGCAGCAGCAGTAAGCAGTAAGAAGCAGCAATAGCAGTAGGCAGCAGTAGCAGCAGCAGTAGCAGTAAGCAGTTAGATGCAGTAGCAGTAAGCAGTAAGCAGCAGTAGTAAGCAGCAGTAGTAAGCAGCAGCAATAACAGTAGGCAGTAGTATCAGAAGCAGTAGGTAGTAAGCAGCAGCAATAGCAGCAGTAGCAGTAAGCAGCAGTAGCAACAGCAGCAACAATACGCAGTAAGCAAGAGCAGTAGTAGTAAGCAGCAGCAGCAGTAGCAGTAAGCAGCAGCAGTACTAGTATGCAGTAAGATGCAGCCGTAGGAATAAGCAGTAAGTAGCAGCAGCAGTAAGCAGCAGCAATAGTAGTAAACAGTAAGCAGCAGCAGCAGTAGTAGTAAGCAGTAAGTAGCAGCAGCAGTAAGCAACAGTAGTAGTAAGCAGCATCAGCAGCAGTAGCAGTAAGTAGTAGTAGTAGTAGTACGCAGCAGCAGTAATAGTAGTAAGCAGCAGCAGCAGTAGTAAACAGCAAGCAACAGTAGTAGTAGTAAATAGCAGCAGCAGTAGTAGTAAACAGCAAGCAGCAGTAGCAGTAGTAAGCAGCAGCAGTATTAGCAAACAATAAGCAACAATAGTAGTAGTGAGCAGCAAGCAGCAGTAGCAATAGTAAGCAGCAGCAGTAGTAGTAAGCAGCAAGCAACAGCAGTAGTAGTAAGCAGCAGTAGTAGTAGTAACCAGCAGCAGCAGTAGTAGTAAGCAGCAGTAGTAGTAGTAAGCAGCAGCAGCAGTAGTAGTAAGCAGCAGCAGTAGTAGTAAGCAGCAGCAGCAGTAGTAAGCAGCAGCAACAGTAGCAGTAAGCAGCATCAGTAGTAGTAAGCAGCAAGCAGCAGTAGTAGTAAGCAGCAGTAGCAGTAAGTAGCAGCAGGAGTAGAAAGCAGTAAGCACCAGCAGTAATAGTAAGCAGCTGCAGCAGTAGTAGTAAGAAGTACATAGCAGCAGGAGTTAGCAGTAAGCAGCAGCAGTAATAGTAAGCAGCAGCAGTAATAGTAAGCAGCAGTAGTAGTAAGCAGCAGCAGTAGTAGTAAGCAGCAGCAGCAGTAGTAAGCAGCAGCAACAGTAGCAGTAAGCAGCATCAGTAGTAGTAAGCAGCAAGCAGCAGTAGTAGTAAGCAGCAGTAGCATCAAGTAGCAGCAGGAGTAGAAAGCAGTAAGCACCAGCAGTAATAGTAAGCAGCTGCAGCAGAAGTAGTAAGAAGTACATAGCAGCAGGAGTTAGCAGTAAGCAGCAGCAGTAATAGTAAGCACCAGCAGTAATAGTAAGCAGCAGCAGCAGTAGTAGTAAGCAGTAAATAGCAGCAGGAGTAAGCAGTAAGCAGCAGCAGTAGTAGTAAGCAGTAAGCACCAGCAGTAATATTAAGCAGAAGCATCAGTAGTAGTAAGCAGTAAATAGCAGCAGGAGTAAGCAGTAAGCAGCAGCAGCAGTTGTAATCAGCAGCAGCAGCAGTTGCAGTTGCAGTAAGCAGCAGTAGCAGTGGTAAGCAGCTGCAGTATTAGCAGTAGCAGTAAGCAGCAGCAGTAGTAGTAGTAATCAGCACCAGCAGTAGTAGTAAGTAGTAGTAAGCAGCAGCAGCAGTAGCAGTAGTAGTAAGCAGCAGCAGCAGCAGTAGTAATAAGCAGTAAATAGCAGCAGGAGTAAGCAGTAAGCAGTAACAGCAGCAGTAGCAGTAGTAGTAGTCAGCAGCAGCAGTAGTAAGCAACAGCAGCAGTAAGCAGCAGCAGCAGTAGCAGTAAGCAGCAGCAGCAGCAGTAGCAGTAAGCAGCAGCAGCAGCAGTAGCAGTAGTAGAAAGCAGCAGCAGCAGTAGTAAGCAGCAGCAGTAGCAGTAAGCAGCAACAACAGCAGTAGCAGTAAGCAGCAGCAGCAGTAGCAGTAAGCAGCAACAACAGCAGTAGCAGTAAGCAGCAGCAGCAGCAGTAGCAGTAAGCAGCAGCAGCAGCAGTAGCAGCAGCAGTAGCAGTAAGCAGCAGTAGCAGTAGCAGTAACAGTAAGCTGCAGTAGCAGTAAGCAGCAGCAGCAGCAGTAGCAGTAAGCAGCAGCAGTAAGCAGCAGCAGCAGTAATAGCAGTAGCAGTAAGCAGCAGTAGCAGTAAGCAGCAGCAGTAGCAGTAAGCAGCAGTAGCAGCAGCAGTAGCAGTAGCAGTGAGCAGCAGTAGCAGCAACAGCAGCAGCAGTAGCAGTAAGCAGCAGTAGCAGTAAGCAGCATCAGCAGTATCAGTGAGCAGCAGTAGCAGTAGCAGTAGCAGTAAGCAGCAGTAGCAGCAACAGCAGCAGCAGTAGCAGTAAGCAGCAGTAGCAGCAACAGCAGCAGCAGTAGCAGTAAGCAGCAGTAGCAGTAAGCAGCAGCAGCAGCAGCAGTAGCAGTAAGCAGCAGTAGCAGTAAGCAGCAGCAGCAGTAGCAGTGAACAGCAGTGAGCAGCAGTAGCAGCTGCAGTAGAAGTAGCAGTAAGCAGCAGTAGCAGTAAGCAGCAGTAGCAGTAGCAGTAGCAGTAAGCAGCAGTAGCATTAAGCAGCAGAAGCAGTAAGCAGCAGTAGCAGTAGCAGTAAGCAGCAGTAGCAGTAAGCAGCAGTAGCAGTAGCAGTAAGCAGCAGTAGCAGTAAACAGCAGCAGCAGTAGCAGTAAGCAGCAGCAGTAAGCAGCAGTAGCAGTAGCAGTAAGCAGCAGTAGCAGTAAGCAGCAGCAGCAGTAGCAGTAAGCAGCAGCAGCAGCAGCAGTAGCAGTAGCAGTAAACAGCTGTAGCAGTAGCAGTAAGCAGCAGTAGCAGTAAGCAGCAACAGCAGTAAGCAGCAGCTGCAGTAATAGCAGTAGCAGTAAGCAGCAGCAGTAAGCAGCAGTAGCAGTAGCAGTAAGCAGCAGTAGCAGTAAGCAGCAGCAGTAAGCAGCAGTAGCAGTAAGCAGCAGTAGTAGTAGCAGTAAGCAGCAGTAGCAGTAGCAGTAGCAGTTCGCAGCAGCTGCAGTAGCAGTAGCAGTAAGCAGCAGCATCAGCAGTAAGCAGCAGTAGCAGTAATAGCAGTAGCAGTAAGCAGCAGTAGCAGTAAGCAGCAGTAGCAGTAAGCAGCAGCAGAAAGCAGCAGTAGCAGTAGCAGTAAGCAGCAGTAGCAGTAGCAGTAGCAGTAGCAGTAAGCAGCAGCAGCGGCAGCAGTAGCAGTAGCAGTAAGCAGCAGCAGCAGCAGTAAGCAGCAGTAGCAGTAAGCAGCAGCAGAAAGCAGCAGTAGCAGTAGCAGTAAGCAGCAGTAGCAGTAGCAGTAGCAGTAGCAGTAAGCAGCAGCAGCAGCAGTAGCAGTAGCAGTAAGCAGCAGCAGCAGCAGTAAGCAGCAGTAGCAGTAAGCAGCAGAAGCAGTAAGCAGCAGCAGTAAGCCGCAGTAGCAGTAGCAGTAGCAGTAAGCAGCAGCAGTAAGCAGCAGTAGCAGTAAGCAGCAGTAGCAGTAGCAGTAGCAGTAAGCAGCAGTAGCAGTAAGCAGCAGCAGTAAGCAGCAGTAGTAGTAAGCAGCAGTAGCAGTAGCAGTAGCAGTAAGCAGCAGTAGCAGTAGCAGTAGCAGTAGCAGTAAGCAGCAGCAGCAGCAACAGTAGCAGTAAGCAGCAGCAGCAGTAAGCAGCAGCAGCAGTAATAGCAGTAGCAGTAAGCAGCAGTAGCAGTAGCAGTAGCAGTAAGCAGCAAGCAGCAGCAGCAGTAGCAGTAGCAGTAAGCAGCAGCAGCAGCAGTAGCAGTAAGCAGCAGTAGCAGTAAGCAGCAGCAGGAATAGCAGTAGCAGTAAGCAGCAGTAGCAGCAGCAGTAAGCAGCAGCAGCAGTAGCAGTAGCAGTAAGCAGCAGTAGCAGCAGCAGCAATAGCAGTAGGCAATAGTAGCAGAAGCAGTAGCAGTAAGCAGCAGCAGTAGCAATAGCAGTAGGCAGCTCTACCAGCAGTAAGCAGCCAGCAGCAAACAGCCAGCATCAATTCCTTCTATGACTACTATATATAAAATCATCAAGCAAAAAAAAAAGTGCTGGTGCGACCATTACATGGCTTCCAAGCGTTACGCCAAAGACTCATCCGGGCACTCCTGCCTGGAAATACTTCCACATATCCGTGTTGTCTGCTAATCCGAGACCGCGCTAAGCGTTCACAGTTTACTGAGATCAAGAGCGTTGCTGGCAGGTGACAGAGAAGGTAATCTAATTAACATTGAAGTCGGCTTGTTCGAGGTAAACTTAAGGGTGGAACAATGTGCTCGTGTTTTTAATTCTTACCTTTCTTCAACAAATCTTGTGCCTCTTGAAAAACCATGGTGTTCGTTTCTCCAATCTGCACATGGGAGGGGTTCAGCATGAAGTAGTTGTACACGATGGAGGAAGTGACTTCAGGATCTTTTCCTGTAAGACAAAGAGCCAGTCATTCTCCCAGTTTACACATGCATTATGAAGATATCCCCTTCTCCCCCGTCCCTCAACACATTCCTTGAAGCCCCTCCCCATCTC
>JAWQFJ010019504.1:0-5000 GCA_034096865.1 Theodoxus fluviatilis | reverse complement strand
ACGCATCCATTCCTCAAATTTTGACAGACACACAGTGAACGAGCGATGTGATCAATCTACTTACGGAAGCGAAGTTCGCACTTTTCGTGTTCAGCGCTCTCTATAACTCAGGAAGTACCCGAGTGGGTCGCTGGGAAAAACCTATTTTAGCCATCCCGACGTGGGCCGCCTTGCATCTGACGCAAGGTCATGTCAACATGTGTTACGAGTCGCATACCTCCCTCATCAGCTGGAATGCTGCGGTCTTTGTGTTTTCGGGGCCTGCTTCAGTAGCACCCGCACAGCCAGCCCCAAGCAGCGTTTATATTGCCTTTACATCTGCTTTCCCCGTGTTGACGCATGTTGACACCGGCCTATTCCTCGCGAGATCTTGGCTTCCCTCGCGTCTATGCAACGCTCCTATGCCTCCCTGCAAATCATAATTATAGTTAGTTTTGGGTATTGTAGAGGAATACTGCTCTCCAAACATCGAAACTAAAAGTAAAAATAGTGCATACATCATGCAGAGTAAAAAACATCTTTTGGTCGCTTCGAGAACTTGATCATCGTTAGCTATATAGCTGCTTCATATAGCAAATGTTTGGGTCTGATTTGAGCATGTCGTAGGCCTACGTACAGTTCTTTCTAGAGGATTTCTATGCGCGGATTGTTGACATTGCGATGTCAACCTGCGAGATGGACGTTTTTCACCGATTAAAACATCTGGTGTGTACATTTTGCGAAATGACAGTTACCACATCACACCGAAATGTTAATTGCTTCCATGCTAATCACAGTAGCTCAGTCGGGGATCTAGTGGGATGGATTTGTGGTAGACTGGCTGCAGCTTCCGTGTCAGCTACGTTAACCATTTTCATGCACGGTGGAGCGCGCGTGACATGAGAGCGGAATCTCACTCTAGCCAGCATCCCCGCATTCTCACTGTGAAGATGGAAATGAGAAGCCGGTGGTAGGCCTAAGGTTCGAGTGGTGGGGGTCTCGAGGCTTGATGGTAGAAGGGCGCAGGTAGGAGACAAGTCGTAGACCCAGACCAGCCCTGGACCAGCCCTGGACCAGCCCTGGCATCCAGCCCTGGCATCCAGCCCTGGCCCAGCCTAGAAATGGTCATTGGGCCAGCCCTGGACCAGCCCTGGACCAGCCCTGGCATCCAGCCCTGGACCAGCCCTGGCATCCAGCCCTGGACCAGCCCTGGCATCCAGCCCTGGACCAGCCTAGAAATGGTCATTGGGCCAGCCCTGGACCAGCCCTGGCATCCAGCCCTGGCGAGCCCTATGGCGACAACTCACATTCTCGCTACTCATTAAAGGCTACCTAGGATGGCACATCCTCGCCCTCCCTGGATTCATTGCATTATGTAAGAGGCACTAGGAGCTGCCTAAACCATACATAAGTCACGCTATCTAGCCCGAAGCATAAGCCGAGCTTCTCTCTGCCACTCCAGCCCGCCGATTTAGCCGCCTTTAGTACTCTCTTGGTGCAACCATGACCTAGAAGCAGCGTAAGCTAAGGAATATGGCAACTAGACAGGTTTGCGGAAAAGGGCCAGCTGAACCAGATCCCCTTTGGTATATCTCCAGCCAGCCTTTAGCAGATATTACCAGAGCCTGAAATCACATAGCTAGGGTCCTTAAGCCCCGACATGGTGTCACTAGCGTACTAATAGAAGGATGTCTCAGGGGAATGTATGTCTTTGTGCCTCATAGCCCCGGGCTTCGAGTTCATTAAGAACCATAGTACTTTCGCTAGGGAGTCCGACTCATCTACAGTCTAAGATATAGCATACAGTAGCGACGATACTTGCATACACTACGACAATATAGAGATGAATGACTTCATTGCCGAGGAGCCTTATACACTCAAGCTACTAGTACTGCGCAATATCACTTCACAGAATGCAGGAAGAAGAACATGCGGATCCCCAGAGTGAACATATCCGGACCATGTGCGTCATGCTTAGCAGCCATGATGAATGATCTGAAGAGATAGAGCACTTCACGGACTAGCTGTGATTGTATACTATCGCGCCGTCGAAGTACCGGCAGTCCCAGCGAGGTTCACGAGCTACCGAGAGAGAGATAAACTGACAAAGTAACGTATTGACGACAGTCAGGAATTGATAAGACAATACACAATAATAGAACACACACCACATAGCACCACCGTAGCGCGCACGAGCACACTCACACCTGAAATCACTTAATTTAGCACTGAGAATTGGCAGCACAAAAATTGTACAAGATTGAACTATAATGCATTCCAGACATATCTTAACCCTAATTGTAAGTAATCGTAACCTTACATGAAAAACAAGTATCGTACTTAAGTGCCGGTAATGGGATTGACAAGTAACGGACATTTACACTAGCATCTTTATCACCTAAGCGGATACAGTGCAGCAATCGTTAGCGATTCGTAGCACGGACCGAGATGAGTACATACAGGGTCGACCGGTTGCTATAATTATATTCAAAAGTAATAATAGCAAAGACACTATCGCTATGTTATCAGAGCCATGTAAATGTAGACTGACTTGAGATTCGATGAGGCAAACAGAATAGAATCTATTACATGCCGAAATAATGTACATTAAAGACAATACTGTTACTCTTACGAGTAACGCGTATCCTAGGGTTCTGTCTAATGAAAATCCATATATCCATTCTCTCATTATCTCATTTTCACTTGTCTGCCTATAAACCCCCACATTTGAATGAATAGAGGAATTTTACACGTTCAAACTGGCAGTAAACCTTGATTGCTACTAGCGATGCTACTTGCACGCCTTTACTGGCCAATCCTCCCAGCAGTCTACAGACCCCACTACTCCTTTAAGGTAAAGATGTGTGATCCTTACCTCATCTGACTATAGATGTCGTTTTGAGACTAGGTCATCTGTCAAAACAAATGGTGAATAAGAATGATATATTTGTGAACAAAGCACAGCTCCCAAATAGGCCGCCAAAACTATAAGGCTTCTCATTCTTCATAATAGCTCAGGCCATGCTCATATTATAAATAAACACAAATGCGTACAGAACTTGATCAAACACTCGATGTATATACCAGATGCTTATATAGTAATGATGCCTCTAGCTTATAATGAATTGTTACGCTACATGAACCGCATCTGCTGAATCGGCCACATGAATAGAAATCATTATAAGGACTTTATTTCCTTTAGTTCTAGATTTGTAAGTCTGTGTCGTTACAGCATTTAGATATTAATAACTCCCTTACTAAGGACTATCGCACACCGAGCAAACTGCTGGTGGAGATTGGCATCTGATGGTGTAAACGCCGTCTTGCTGAGGTTCGATTGCAAAAGCGGAGGTTGTATCGGGTAATGTATATGACTACCCGATCGAAATCTGAGCTGGCGTATAAGGGTCTGATCCACCGGTGCAATCCTTGCGTAAGAGAGACGTTTTAGACAGGTATGCTACCCCCCCCATAATTAATGATGCATGACCTCTAGCGCTCATGAGCGGGCAGCATCACAGTTGGACAGATAAGTACAAAATCATGTATATAAAAAATGGACAACACAACAAAAAATTACTATACTAAATCTAGATATCGACAAAGGAAATCCGCTGTGAGACGGTAGAGGCGAGACAGAATATGGACAGAAATGTGCTATCGAAATCGGAACATTCTGGCAAATATGCAGGAAGTTTATCCGAATAAGAGTATGGCTATAGAAGAAAGTGTCAGAAAGTTTTGGAACTAATAGTCCCAGGAGGTGAGGCAGACAACAGAGGAGGAGGAGGAGGCAGCAGAGGAGGAGGGAGGAGAGAGAGAGAGAGAGAGAGATAGACGAGAGAGAGAGGCAGGAGGAGAGAGAGAGGAGGAGAGAATGACGAGAGAGCAGAAGAGAGAACCCATAGAAAGAACGAGTATACGATAGTGCGACTTTGAGCAGCTAGAGAGAGAGAGGAGTGAGCAGACGAGGGTTTCACTGTTTCTCCAAGCCGAATGACATGTTAGTGATAAATACGCGTGGTGGTTTAAAATTTCTCGGCTTCAGATTTCACACACAGAAATCACAACAAGACACAACAGACAGGACACAACACAAGATACACAGCCCGATCCTACAAAGATACACAGAGCCACCGCAAAGATACACCGAAGAAATCACCACAGACGCACAGACAGACATCAAAAGATACGAGAGAGAGAATGTATTTTCTCCCGGAGGGCCTGAGCAGAGATGGAATAGAGAGAGACCATCTCTAAATAACGAATGCACTGAGCGAGAGGAGGAGCTCAGTATAATTGAATCCGCAAGAATATTAACTACTCACATGTACATAGTCTTCCCGTTAAACTATACTAAAATGGAAAAATAGACTTAGTCTGATACACCAGGAAAGCACGAATTACGCTACATATATTAGAACTTGCACTAGCTGAGCCCCTACAAGAGTACAACTTATACATAAAAAAACTATTTCTAAACATCCAAATGTTAAAAACAAATAACATACATGTACGGAACGCCGACATAGGTCTAGTTAAGTGCCTACACTCCTCACGCCATTCTTACGTCACCCCAGGAGAGAAAATGGATTGGAAGCACGAGACGAGACGACTGAGGCAGACACGGGAGTAAGAATCTGAGAACGACTGCGTCTGCCGTTGAAACATGACGAGAAGGGCACACGAGAGAGACGAGAGAGGGTGGGGGAGGGCATGCGTCTAGTGACAGCTAGGGACGAGGGCGCATGCGGAGGCGAAGCACCATGGAGAAGAGATTAAGCAGGCGTGGGGGGTGGGTCGACGATGAAGAGAGAGGTCGCAGCGATCGCGGAGGGAGAGGGTAGGAGGTAGTGAGCGGAGGAGGTCGAGGGAGGGAGGGAGGGAGCGGAGGGAGGGAGCAGAGGGAGGGAGGGAGGGGGAGGGAGAGGAGAGAGGGAGAGAGAGAGAGAGGGAGAGAGAGAGAGACAGAGAGAGAGAGAGAGGAGAGGAGAGAGAGACAGAGAGACAGAGAGATGAGG
>JAWQFJ010019499.1:85000-103299 GCA_034096865.1 Theodoxus fluviatilis | reverse complement strand
AAAACAGTTTTTTACATACACACACACACACACACACACACACACACACACACAGAGGGGGGGGGGGAGAGGGAGAGAGAGAGGGAGAGAGGGGGAGATAGGTTTATAGTTTGCAAGTGTTTACAAGTTGATGAACGAATATATTTGTATTTATATTGACGTGCATGTCGTGCGCGCGCGCTTGTATTTTCTGTATGCACTTATTTGTGACATGAATGTCTCTTTGTTCGAGATTCAGCAATTACACTTAAAAAAGGTAAACTGCATTTCCTTTTGGGGTGTTTACAATAGTGTTGAACTTTCTCCGAACTTTTTACTATTAGCCGAATCGCTGTGATGGTGGCTTTAGCAACTATCAGAATTTGATAGAGAAGGTCGACTACGTCAATCTGCAGATTGGTGACTGCAATGCTACTCCGGCAAAATCAGTCCACAATCTCGGTGTGGAGTTTAACCGCGAGATGGACTTCTCCTGTTTCCTGTCACATGTGTGTCAAAGCTGCAGTTTCCATGTATTAAACATCAGCAAGTTCATTGAATACCTGACACAGCGTGTCATCAAGACTTTTGTAATCTGACTGATACTCTCTGGACTCGACTACGGTAACGCTGTATTGCATGGCGTTCCATCCAAACACCTGGACCAACTGCAGGCCATCAAGGACAGAGCAGCACGCCGCCTCAATGAAGGCAAAAGAGACTGCCGAATAACACCGCTGCTCTGCAGACTTCACCAGCTTCCTTTTAGGCAACGAATAGGCTTTAAGGTATTTGGAAAAACCTTTGAAAGTTGCCAGACCAGCCCCACTGTTCCACCGCACTTGCAGCAGTCACCCTCTCGACGGCCTGTCTCCTCAGAGCGTCACCTACAACGTCATCAGCTGAGGATCAAATCTTTCGCTCAGCAGCCCCATTCCTCTGGAATCAGCAGCCAGAGGATTTGCGACAAGATTTTAAAAAATCAAAGCCTGCAGACGAGGCCTGCAGACACATCTCACTCACCATGCGGGCCCCAGTAACCAACCTCTGATCCACTTGGACAGTGCGGCAGTGCAGTGACATGCAAGTGACATGAAGGGATGAATGGAGATTATTACTGTCGCCAAGGAGGTTATGTTTTTTCGGTCGGTTAGTTAGTTAGTTAGTTCGTTCGTCTGTTTATTTGTCATATGGTAAAATCACCTCAAAGGTTCGAGGCGGATTCTGATAAAATTTGGTGCTAGGTCAGGGTTTCACCCAAGGAAATTTTTTTAAACATATGGAGGTTATCTGTTATCTCGTTGGAATTACAACCATACACACATATTTTATTGTCCTACTCCTATGGCCGGCATGTGCTGCAAGCTGGCATATGTGTTGATCTATTTTGAGCTTTCCCTAGCCTCACGCGAGATCACGATTACACTGCAAGTGGGCGAGCGAGCAGGTTTGAATGTTGTCTGCTATGGTAAAGCTTGCGATGTTCCGCCGCGGTATTTCCACCATTGTGGCTGTTTTGGCGGAGATCTGCAATCTGCCAGTGCTCTCTAGTGTGCAGCTTCAGGGCTGCAAAGATGCGTTGTATCAAATACATGATATATGCATTGAAAAACGTTGATGGCAAAGTAAAAGCACATTTTTACTGACTTAATTTTTTGCATGCATTGCCTCGAAAAGCAGCCATTACCGACTGAAGAGTTTTCAGGAGCCGCCCAGGGGTTCTTCGTACCGGGATGAACTAAGGACATCAGGTTGCTGATGACAAGTATTAGAGAGCCCTGGTCGCGTTGACCTGACCAAGTAGGGCGTGAAGCCACCTGCTTGCCTCCCTGTCTGCTGCCGTCGTTGCAGTTTCGGGCTGCACACCCTTTGTGTCCCAGTCTCGCATCATGTGCCTTGTGCAAAAGGAACACCAACATAGAAACCGCCCCCTCCCACGGCATTTCCTGTGCATTCAGCAGTCTCTTCACCGTGTCCTGGTCCCCAATAGCCCTGTTTAGCTTTGGGACCGGAAAATGTCACCCAGTCAGCCATCCCCAAACAGCCAGAAAAGGTTACAAGTCGTCGGGATAGAATATCATTTTGAATGCGCCTGTATGGGTGGGCATGCCAGGACAAAAACTATTTCTGTTGCTGAGCGAATTTTTCCCCCTGAAATATCTTCTGCTTAGATGTTCAACAGGATGAAATAAGATATGTGCTCTGAAGATGTTATTACTTTTGTCCTTTCAAAAGCGTTGGCACCGAAAGAATTTTAAAGTGTCAAAATATATTTTGAAAACAGTAGCTAAAGGCATCAACTGACAGAACACACAAACAGCATTCAGAGATAATATATTGATATGACATTTGGAATATTTGACGATGAGTTGAACAAGTGCAAGAATGGTTTGTTTTTGCCTTGAAGTATGTGACTGAGAAAAGGAAAGTGCAGAGAATATCTTGTTGTAGGCACGCAAGAAGATGATTGTGTTGGCCTTTCTAATTCAACACTAGTACCATCTGGAATTCTGTAGACGCATATGATATCACTCCTGGGTGTAATCAAGAAAGGGACAAAGGAACGAATGCTGGATATGAGGCCACTAATAAATCCAGTGAAGATGCCCACCGCTGTCCTCAATTCCTACTTTTTCCAACCAAGTAAAGCGGGTAGATGGCGGCCCTAAAGCTCACAGACACGGGAACTTTTAAAAATTGGATTACTCTGTTAAGTCTTCATTAAATAAAGTTGAATTTAATTCTCAAGTTCATATGTCAACTCTGGTGGCTGTGAGTTCCAAACGCCAGTATGTACTTGTTGCCACTGACAGCTGTGTGCCATCAAATGTGACGAGGAACATTATGGTTTGCTTGTAACCTTACTTGGTAGAAATGAATTTTCAGTGTTCACGCGACACAAGAGATTCGCTAAAGTAAGAACGTTTCGTTCGACACGGACCAAAATGGATACCACGTCAGTGGCGCCATCGCACGGTTGTTCCCTTGATCTACGTATTGTTCATGCAGAGCATGCTGCAAATGTAAAACTAGAGAGCACTCGGAGAGTGCAAAGCTCCGCCGAGGAAGCCACAACACAGCGCTGTGTAGGATGTGTGAACTTCGGACTGTGCTGTAGTTAAACGCTGACGTCAGTCTTTAAAAAAATTAGGTTTAGTATAGATCACGTGGGGGTTGTCTTTGGACACTTATTGGACACCCATTACACCGACCCCACTAATGAGAGAGCTAGAATGTAGAAAATAAACTCTTGCTCGCAAAACTCTGCTCACTTCTCATTTCCTTCCCCGACTAGAAACTGTATCGCTCGTTTCCCGCGGGTGATCCGTGGGAAATGAGGGTTGTTCCTTTTCGTAGGTGAGAGCTGCAATATTGTTATTTCATTATTCCTTCATTAAGTCCCTCCTTTTCAAAGTACCAAAGTTTCCCTTCCATTAAAAAAATTACCTTCATTATCCTTTACACGAATTTCTCAACCACTACTAACTAGAGTTGAAAGATTGTTTGTAACACTGACATCTCGAAAGGCACGGGAACTTTTTCAAAGAAAAGAAAGCAACCGGGTTCAGCTGTAGAAACTTTTGTTGAAATTGTTGTGCCTCAATACACTCCGGAACAATTCAAGGACATATTTCAGAGAGTAGACATGAACGGTGCTTCATGTATGCAACGAAACAAAAATGTCGACAGTGTTTGACCAGAAATAACAAATGAACACTCGAACAGGAAATATTTCCGAGTACGTACTCTTTTCCATTCTCGGTCAGTGAGAAGTACATTACAGGCACAGCTGTCTATGAACGGCAACCCAATTAGCGTGGTCTCCGCCATTTTGGGCCACCCAGCCTACGCGGCTAAGTACCACCAGAGCTTCCTCGGCAAACCACCTTGGGAGCGAGTGCCTCCTTATGAACGATACGCTGTGGGCAACGCCCTCGCCTCGCGTTTTCTGCAAGATCCTTGCAGGTTCCTAGCGTAAGCAACGCGCCCCTGTTCTCTCTTCTTAGGACGCTACTGTGCCGTGTTGTAACGTCACGTAACTTCCCCGCGGGGACATTACTCAGCAGAGTTCATCGCCCTTTACAGAGCTGACATGATTGAGGCTGCACCCAATGTGTGCGCGGTATTTACAGACCGACGCTTTATCTTGGTCGCAGCTTCCGGGACATTGTCAAACCTGTCATCCCTCTTCCTGATGTTAAGTAGTTTCGTCAGGACGCCGTAGGGGAGGTCCCAGTCTCTGTTGCTCTGGTTCCCAATTAAACGGCTGTCTACATGTAATAAGCACACAGTTATACCGAAAGCTAGTCAAGTAGAGAAAGCGTCCACCACCACAAACAATCAGGCAATCCTTGGGATGGAAAAGATTTGCCGGAGTGGGAAGGAGGGTTGGAGTCACTAGAGAGGTACTAGTATATGAGACAATCAAATTTTGCACGTCCTGTTGTGTATCCGGTTTGCAGTATCGCAACAACTCCATTTCTGAGGGAACGGGGGAAATCACCATTCTAAGAGTTTTAATTGCGAATCATTGACTCTAATTTTCCAGCAAATCACACGATCGGTCATTGACTCAGTTGCAGCTTCCCCGCAAACGTTTTCAGTTAATGTCGTATTTGTCTTTTCCTCTCCCTGTTGTCGTCATTGACTTGTTTCTCTCAATTACTCGGTGTCTTTCAATGAATGATCAATATTGTTTACCTCTCCGATGGCTGAGGTGTTTCTGTTTTAAACCGGCGGAAATACGAGACAGGGAAATCGGGAGCTGATCGAGGAGAAAATCGAGCAGATGTCGAAGCAGCAGCAGCAGCAGCAGCAGCAGGAGCAGCAGCAGGAGGATCGTCAAGCAGCAGTGAGAAAGGCCTGAAAGGAAAAAGACAAGCATTAAAAGCTCAGACGAAGAGTAGCTGGAAGATGCCCCGACCAAGAGATGAATCGAACACAGTTTTGGCAGTGCCAAGAAACAACAGAAATCAAAACTATGCAACACATACAGAGTACAACTGCACATCGAGATATCGTTGTACTGGTACATACATGCACGGCATGAAACATACCCATCTTCCTCGGAGCATTCAACTTGTGTATTTCTACGGTTGACTTGCCTGTTGACGCCTTGACCAAGACGACTGGAAAAGAATCAAGAGTGTGACCGGTGCAAAATCGCAGGCTGCAAACGAAACAGGTCTTCCATTGGCTGCAGTCGAGTGACCGTCTTTGGAACGGCAGTTGTCAAGAACTCACGAAAAAAAGACGACAGTCTGACAGAACTGAGGGGCTGCCTGAAATAAAAATGCAGCCACCGTGAATTGTCGTCATTGTACTGCTCGGAGGCTCCCCTTCATTTTAAGGCAGGGACACAATACGTTTGTATTTAACCTGGACACGAGACCTTTATTGCAGCCAGCTTGGAGCACCCACGTGACTCGCCTAACCCGTCAACTCACTAACTGCGATGTCTATTCTAATGATTCAGATGGTATAGAAGAAACGTATGTCGAGTTGTCAGGTTTGCAAGCCATTCATGCTAGTAGTCACTGGATTCGATGGGATCCATCCATATTGTAAGCATGCAGAACGCCGGACAACGTGTTGTGTTGTCATTTACCGCTCTTTTGTTTGGCTTACCATTCTGATAGATTGGATATAGGCCCAAGCGTCCATTTCGGTTCCTCGTACAACATAGAGTATGCAGGACTCGGTGTGACAGAGGAGCTTTGTAAACACTTTCCATCACAAGTTTCCTTTCCGAGAATGTTTTCGTCTTTCCCCGGAGATAGGTATCTGAGAGTTTCGGACGAATTCCTTGTTTTTAAGCCCACAAATACACATCCATGCAAGCACATACACACACACACGCACGCACACTCATACATGCGCGCACACGCATTCTTACTTACTTACTTACTTACTTACCTACCTACCTACCTACCTACCTACCTACCTACCTACCTACCTACCTACCTACCTACCTACCTACCTACCTACCTACCTACCTACCTACCTACCTACCTACCTACCTACCTACCTACCTACCTACCTACCTACCTACCTACCTACCTACCTACCTACCTACCTACTTACCTACCTACCTACCTACCTACCTACCTACCTACCTACCTACCTACCTACCTACCTACCTACCTACCTACCTACCTACCTACCTACCTACCTACCTACCTACCTACCTACCTACCTACCTACCTACCTACCTACTTACTTACTTACTTACTTACTTACTTACTTACTTACTTACTTACTTACTTACTTACTTACTTACTTACTTACTTACTTACTTACTTACTTACTTACTTACTTACTTACTTACTTACTTACTTACTTACTTACTTACTTACTTACTTACTTACTTACGCCTTTGACCCCTTCTGGGGCATAGGCCGCAAACAAGGGTTCTCCAGCCATCCCGGTCCTGAGCAATCTTTTCCAACTGTCCTCAAGATTGGCCTGTTCTCTTGACATCGGCGTCCAGATGTCGGCGCCAAGTGTTTCTAGGTCTACCTCTCTTTCTCTTCCCTACGGGTTCCATGAAAGGGACTGCCTGGTGGTGTTTGAGACCGGTTTGCGTAGTGTGTGCCCTAACCATCTCCAGCGCCTTTGAATAATCTCTTGGTAGGCTGATTGTTGGTTTGTGCGTTGCCAGAGCTCTTCGTTGCTGATATTTTCAGGCCATCGTATCTGTAGAATGCACCGCAGACATGGCACACACATTCACACTTGCATAAACACACATGCACACATACTCACACACAAACGCACGCACGCACACACGTGCACGCATTCTCTTTCTCTCTTTCTTTCGCTCTCTCTCTCGCTCTCTCTCTCTCTCTTTCGCTCTCTCTCTTTCGCTCTCTCTCTTTCGCTCTCTCTCTCTCTCTCTCTCTCTCTCTCTCTCTCTCTCTCTCTCTCTCTCTCTCTCTCTCTCTCTCTCTCTCTCTCTCTCTCTCTCTCTCTCTCTCTCTCTCTCTCTTTTGCTCTCTCTCTCTCTCTCTCTCTCTCTCTCTCTCTCTCCCAAACCACAGAGAAAAACAACGGTAAACAATGAGAGCAGCTCCTCCTTGCACCTGGCGACCCTTTCCAGGGCTTGCATTGCAGGTGCAAAGAGGGTGCATGCAGTGCATTTCCACTCTGTGACTGACATGACAAATGAGATGCAAACACCTCCTTTTTATCTCCGGCTCTCATTCTCCTCTCTGATACCTTGACAGATGCTGCAGTCTCATGCCTGCACTGAAGCGAATCCAAAAATAAGGCTCATCTGTCATCCTTGCCGCATTTTGACGCGGTGTGCACTCAGTGACACCAGCAAAGCACTGCCATGTTGCCTAAGAGAGGTCTCCCCACGGTTGATCTCGCAGTGTCTGCCTTCGGGACCTGCCAGTGCGGAGATGAGATGTGCGTCAGTCGCAGCGAAGCCCACAAAAAAGAGTGCGAGATACACTTTCTTTTGAACTGGCTTTGTTATACGTTTAGCCTGAATTCGTGTCATGTGAGTTCTGCAAGCAGCTCATTAAATACGCATCACAACTACATGGTTGCGATGACGTTTTAATTGGTTTCCAAATGTTCTCACTGCATTTTGTCAGATTCTTGCACTTCAGCTAAAATGTACTTATGTTTTAATCTTCCAAGTGGTGCAAAGCATTAAACAATAAATCCAAAATTGGAGCAAAAGCATTGCGCATAGAGGTCTCTTTGGCAATGCTATTTGTGCGTATGCGATGAGTGAGTTTCGTCCGGGAGGGCAAGTCGTCCTCAGATTCAACTGTTGAATGAGCTTACCGCCTATTCGAGCCAGATGCTGATCACAGCTGTGCCACATCTTGTCATGCGCAAAGTGAGACTTGAGTCGACTATATTTTTCGACATGATGGAAGGGAAGAAAAGTTCCTTTAGATACGTTTTGTATTGGTTTGGCACGTCGTAGACGTTGAATCAACCCTAACGCCGTCACACAGAGGGGTAGGTGCATCGTAGAGTCAACTAGGCGGAAGATTGGATTAAATTATCCGTCGTTCAAAGGAGACTACGGTCAAAGCTTTTCTGTGTTGTTGTTTTTTAAACCTGCAAAACTGCTTAACTAACTTTCGTGCATTTTCATGTATCCAATGAATAGGTGTGAATATTCATTTGGCTTGCATGGCTACATACGAGTTCCTAACGCAGACTCAAAACCGTACAGGGGATAAGCACAGCACGTGTCGATCCTCAGGAGGTGACCGTATCCGCGGCCATCTTGATAGCGATCAAAGCTGAGGTCCTTGGACAATTCCCTCTACAATGCCAATGTATTGATGGTGCTAATTTTCTACGCCATTAATTTTGACATTGCATTCCTCGGTACTTTCAGATCCCGAGGAAAATCCACATGTGCTTTTGTGTGTGTGTGTGTGTGTGTGTGTGTGTGTGTGTGGTTTGCGCGCGCGTGTGTATGTGTGTGTGCGCGTGTGTGTGTGTGTGTGCGTGCGTGTACGTGTACGTGTGCGTGTGTGCGCGTGTGCGTGCGTATATATGTGTTTTTGCTTTCTGTCTTAGATCTCTCTCGCGACTCTAACTCTGTTTTAAAAGCCATATAAAGAAATTCCTAATACGGAACCGAAATCCTGTGGCAAAAAAAGAAAAACAGTTTCTAGAGTATATACCGGAAACTAGTGATAGCGCCGCGATGCCAAATTTAATAACGGACCTTCTCGATGCTGGCCCGAGTGAGTTTCCTTTCCATCTTGTCTACAAAAAGTGTCTTGTGACGAGGCCAAAATTGTTTGTTGACATTCCTTTGTTGGCCATCCCCGTCAATGTATTACCACCAGGTCACGCTGCCGCTGCGGCGAAAAATGTTAGCGTGCGCTCGAAGATAAAGGGAATGTTTTTTTGGCGAGTCTTATTCGCGTTGCTCTTCTCTAACCTCTGTGCACTATTTTCTTAATCAGTGACATGGTCATTCTGAACGCAGATATAGTATCAGTCGCGCTGAATGTGACATGGTTGGTCACTAGGTGCTTGTTAAGAACAAAAACACTTATATATAATACTTCGCTCTTAGGTGACAAAGACCGAGCAATGTATTTGAAGATGAACAAGAAAGAACTAGACAGCACTCTGACTGCAAAAAACCTCCGCCAAAGAAGCCATGACGCAACGCGGCATAATTCAGACACTGTGTCCTGCTTGCCGGGCCAAACACTACATGGCGGTTTTAGCGCTGCTAGTGGTTCATGGAGGTACGTCTGCGACGCGGTCTGTTTGATCCGAGACGTTGTTCCGTTCAACTCGTAAACGTTACTTTATAATCCGTTACTACGATTAAATAGACGGCAGGCCTTCCATGGCCTGTATGATTCAGGAAGCATGTTCTGTTAGCCACGCCTGATGCTACGAAGTGTAGTTGAAATTAGCGCCGCGCCTGCTAGCGGTCTCAGAGTGTGGATCGCATTCACCGCCCTGCAGCTATGACGCTGCGCTGACTATTGGTCT
Organism: Theodoxus fluviatilis; assembly: GCA_034096865.1. NCBI lineage: Eukaryota > Metazoa > Mollusca > Gastropoda > Cycloneritida > Neritidae > Theodoxus > Theodoxus fluviatilis. Next base: position 93,828 of record JAWQFJ010019499.1, on the reverse strand, counting down.
AGGAGATACAAATTTTGTTCACAGTTGTGATTCCAAAACGAGATAAAAGATAACCTCTGAAATTTAATGAATTTTTTTCCCTGGGTGAACCCGTGACCTTGCACAAACTCAAAATCAGATTCCGTTTTGAACTTATTGAGTAATATTGTCGAATTAACGAAGAAACTGACTAATTAACAGACCGAAAAGCGTAACAACCTCCGTTGCAGAGGTAGTTAGTCACGACTGTATATATCATCAGTGATTAGAGCGCTCACCTGCTGTCGCTTGCTACTAATGGTAGCGGTGTACGCAGATTTGCAGATCCTTGAGCTGTAGTTCTCATGACGGTGCTTACCTAGCATTGCTTCTTCCCACCTAGGAGTAAAACTGGATGCTTGTGAGGGAAGTGAGGGTAACCTGTAGTGCGATTAACCCTTGTACGCGACAGTGAGTTAGCATCGGGTTGAAATTCTCCTAGATAGTGGAGATGGTGCTTGTCACTAGACCGTCATCCTATCTGTCCTTTGCAGCGTTCATCGTCAGATGCCAGCTATCTAAAGCCAAAACGGGTATTCTTAAATATTGCCTTTAGTTCTTTCAATACAAAATTTAAAACAGTTGATCTCTCTCTCTCTCTCTCTCTCTCTCTCTCTCTCTCTCTCTCTCTCTCTCTCTCTCTCTCTCTCTCTCTCTCCTTCCGGCTCGCTCGCTGACCAGACAAGACGCGTTAACGCCGCTCCGCCGAAAGTTTGCCGGTTCGTCAAAATAGTGTGGACGAAATGCCAGTATCTGGAGTACCAGGTGTTGTTGAGGCCTCGCTTTCCACACTGCTTGTTTCTGAGGAGCTGTCCTCTTGGAACGTTGCTGCTGAGAATGAAACTACGGTCGTAGTGCTTCGCTTTGTGCGTCGGGGCGACCGGCCATCTTCCCTAGCGCGTTCCACCGGCTGCTGGAGAAGAAAACCACCGGCACAATTGCGGCGAGATCAACAACGACGCCAAGAGCACATCAACAGGCTTGGTGAGCAGTCACGATTTGATTCTCTCACTTCTACTCACTTCGATGTTGAAAAAAAAAGAGAAAATTCAAACATTTTCAAATAAAGCAAACCTGCTGCACGAGATTCGCATGCCCGTAGAGAGGATCGTGCGTTTCATGCTGACGCGGGAGAGAACATCGACGCGCCGCCAGCCGTGTGTGTTGTGTCCTCTGACACACTGTGTTCCGCTGCAGAAAACCCTCCAACGTTGCAATCTCATGAGAAGTTTGCAGAATCCGTCAGGAGGGAACCCAGGGAAGCGTTCCAGCAGCTCCGGGAGAAGGAAGCCGCACAAGCTGCCAGAGATGAGTTGGATCACCCTTCACCAGAGTTTTCTATTGAGCCCAACCGTGTCAACAGAGACGGGAGCGAGTTACCACGACATGCCTCCCCTTCCGATCTGAGACACGTCTGCGCGTCGCCTCTTCGAACCAGGAGCCATCCAAAGATCTTCCAGACGATGTGAAGGAGGTACTGCAGGAGATGAGGCGCAGGAGTGCGTCTGCCCAGTCGTGTCTCGCCACCTTCCCGGAAGTGAAGGCTGCGGAGGGGGGCTGGGAGAGGGATATGGGTGGCCGTGGTGTCAGCTCCCCATCTGATCGCCCCATTCCGTCCTGTTCCGACAGGAGAGAGAGACAATGGCCTGCTACCCCCAGACTGCCTATGCAAGTCCGTCCACCAGACACAGCCCCAGTCCGAGGCTCTGAGTGCGGCAGTAGCCATGGAGATGGCGACAGACCAACACTGAGTCGGCAGCAGCCAAGGCGGACAGCACGGAAGCCATGATTCGCGTGTCGTTGCATGACTCTCGCTTGTCTCCGCGTACGTGCCTCGATCAAGACTGGTTGCCAGTCTTGGAAAATATGTCCAATTTATTTTGTTCTTTTCATGTATTATAATTCTGCAATAGGCCTGGAGAAGGCCTACGCAATAAATGTTTCGTTCGTTCTCTCTCTCTCTCTCTCTCTCTCTCTCTCTCTATTCTGATGGGCTGTCGGTCTTTGAATAAATTCGTTCTTTTGTTCTCTATCTCTCTCTCCCTCTCGCTCTGTGTGTGTGTGCGTGCGCGCGAGCACTCCTGCACGCGTGTGTGTTTGCAAATGTACGTCCGCTGACAGTAAAGCAGTAAACTTCAGCTCATAATACAGTGTACAGTGTAAAGCTGCACGAGGAATAGACAGGGGCGATAAGTCATTCGAAGGCGCATATACTGACACTGCACATGTAAACCCGATTCTTCTATTAAGTTATCTACATTGCTACAGCATGTCAGCGATGACTTATTGAACTTGTAAGATTGACTCGGTGGAACATGTCTTCGGAGCATTCTTAGTAAAGAGGCAGACATCCTGTGCAGGATAGACAGAAAAGGTTTTAGATACCAGGCGGGAACCGAACTCATGACTTCCCGGTGAATATCCAAATGCTCTGACCACTGAGCTACTGTGATCATGTGTATTGATGTGACCAAGACCAGGGGCGCGTTGATTTGCCTACCTAGTTGGCATATAAGGGGCCGGTATCAAGGCGTGTCAAACATTTGACTGCATTACATTTGTTTCATCCTGTTGACACCTAGCGTAAGCAACGCGCCTTAGTGCATTTCCTAGGTAAGGACGTTACTAAGATAAGATACGACTTACTGGAGAGAATGCAAACTGCTATGACGCGCAATCTGGACAATGGTGTAAATGAAACACAACTTTTAAGTTTGCAGTTCCTGGAAACAGTGACGACAGTCAACATAGCTGAGATTTATCGATTTGCGATGCTGATGGTGATATAGGCAAAACTGAACAGGAAAGTTGTTCGCACATTACGTTTAGGTTCGCGCTCAAAATAAGGTAATCGGTCAAAGATCTTTAACGATTTCCTCTTGTCGACGAGACCTTTCCTTATAATAAAAGTGACCTGGCCAGTCGTGGTCCGGTCATGCGTGATTGGTGAGTGGGACATGACGTCAGTTCTGTCAGTGCAAAGGAGTCAATGCTGCTATGCAGTGACGTCACTGCGCCGGCTAGAGTACTAGGGCGCGTTGCTCACCAAAGTATCTCGCGAGAGGATTAAAGAACGCAAGGAAAGCGCGAGGCAAGTGCGTTGCGCACAGTTCCTCGGTTGCAGGGGGGACCGAGTTTTGGCGAGGAGGCTTCGAACAGTATTAGCCGCAGTTCACGGGAAAATATTAATGGCGGAGACTTAGCACATGGGGTTGATATCCACAGACATCAGTGCCTGTAATATGCATATCACTGTCAGATAATTGAAAAGTGTACACACAGAAAGTATATGACGCTCATATGTTCGTTTGCATATTTTGAGTATGTGGATACGTTATTTCCACTCAAACTTTATCAAAAAAGTGTTTATCAGAGCATACATGAAGTAGCGTCAATACAGTACACAGACGCTCTCTGAATTATGTTCCTTGAAGTGATCCGGAGTGCATCAAGGCACAACAGCTTCGACAAAATTGTTTACATGTGCTTTTGGATTACTTTCTTTACTTAGACAAAGTTCTCGTGCCTTTCAAGATATCATAATGGTATGTTCAATCACATGAAAAGCTACAGTAATGTTTGTATCGTCCATTACATCGTCTGACAACAATTTCTTCCCCAACTCTCGCCTGAACGCAGCCATGTTCTCTCGAACTTCCGCCTCGCCAACTGATGACTGACCGTTGCCCAGAGGCCTTGTCCCTGCTCGCCTCGCCTCAGCTGGTGTGCGCGAAATTCTTCGCCCAGTAGGAGGCTACGCAACATGTCTCTGGTAAAGATGAGCCCGCTGAATTCTCGAGAGCATGCACAAAGATAGGTAAAAAGGAATCTAGTCGTAAGACACGGTGTTCTAGATCGCTTAAAAGTTTGCCAGGGCTAGGTGAATCTTTGAGTATTCAGAATTCTCTAGCAGATGCTTGCGTGGATTTCTTATCGTGCAATTTGACCTTCAAGTCTTCCAGAGTGGTTTGGACCGTAAGTGAGCTCAGTGGATGATTAAATCACCATCCATGTTATTCATGCGCTCAAATCGGGTCTTAATATTGATGATGTGAAATCTTCCTCTTTGAGTCTTTGGGGACGCCCGTGGCAGATCTACGAGATAGGCAAAAGCCCAGCACTCAAGGGTTCTTGAAGGTTAGGGTCATGTAGTGGTACCAGACTTATGTTGTACGGGTTGGGTGTAATTCAGAGAAATGTTTTCGCATCGATCTTCATCGATCTATTTCGGTGGGATTCTTTTCACCTTATTTCAATGTTGTGGTCTCACTCATCCAATAGCATTGCCTTGGGCAAAGGCTGTTGTTATTTGTTGACTCCAGCCAAAAACCAAGGCTACAGCAAAATGTTGTTATGTTGTACTGTTATGTGGGGATTATCTTCAGTCGTGGTAAGCTCCTAACATAACAGCTGACATTCTCTGGAGACAGAGATCAAATCCCCTGAAGACGGAGTGTGGCTGCCTATATGGCGGGGTGTTCAAAAACAGCCACACACGCAATCATCTCACTCACTTGGGTGATCCTGGGAGTGTTTTGCCCAGGTACGCAACAACAACAACAACAACATCCAATAGCAACAATGTCCCAAGGCTAACTCCAGGGATTATTTCTTCTTTTAAATGCAGGGGGGAGTCTAAATGATGCAGATTGTACGAGTGGACAGAAACACAGGTTTTCCCCTAGAGAGACTTCAGCTGTTTACTGCTGGCATGTGGTTTCGACTGGAAAGTTATTCACACCACACGTGCACGCCATATCTGGTAGTTTGCTCTTGATACTTGCGTTTACTTCAGTACAAACTCGTTGCAGATATTCCCAAGCAAACATTTTGTCTCAAGCTGACTGGTCTTGAGCTTGTCATTATTATCGTTATTCACGTGTAATGACTTCCTAGCTTTTGTTGATTCGATTGTAGTTTGAATTGGGAGTGGATGGGTGGGTGAGGGGAGGCCTCGAAAAGGACTTAGAAGAGAAAGTTTGTTGATAGTTACAGATACGAACGCAAATCAAAGGATCTTGTAAAAAGTCTTTTTATGGCGTCCTTTTAAATTAAGTATTCACGAGACCAATGCCTTGTCAAAGTTGAGTACATCAGTATATTTCTGTACATCTTGGATGCGTACGAGAATTTCCTGGAACACAAGAGAACCAACCTTGATTGCCGATGGATAAACATCTCCATTGACAGTGTAGTTTGTCATCTTGTTTACGAGCACTCTTCTGTTCCTGATCTCAGACTGAGCCACCACAAAGCGTGGATGTTGTGTTGGTAACCATCATCAATGAGAGAGGCCAAAAGAGCACTTGTTGTTCGTACATCAACCCCATGGGATATTTCCACTGGTTTGAACGCGAGGTGAACAATCGCTTGCAGGGGAACATGCACTTTTTTGGGCCGTGTCCACATGGCGACTGAGGAGACCGAGGGTCTTCGAGAAAGTTATTCGCACTTTTCCCCACAACACTGGAGAGTGAATGCCACGGGTCGCATGGCGTTTTTCCAGCGAGTCCGCCATGCGTGAACGACACTGAGTGAATTCCGCACTGAACAAATGCCGACAGTGCAGCGCAAGCCTCACCGACCTGCAGACAGGCACACGCATTTGGTACAGATTGCGCGTTCTGCGGCGCGACGCGATCAACATCTATGGAGATCTACACTCGTCGTTAACGACGCTGTCCAGCACGGTTAATCCTCGAGGACTGCCTTACACAAGCAGCCCGGCTGCGGTCGTTGCTGGCGTGTATGTAATCACTGGCCGGCACATGCAGGCAATTGGCATCTGTGATCATCACAGGTCACGGTGTCAGTCGACATCAGTGCAAGTAAACGGACCATGGGTGTTGGCCTGTGGTCTTGTCAACTCGTGAAGTAAACGATAGCATAATGGTGTTTACGACGTTATATTTGCAAGGACTTTGAAGTAAATGTTGGATGCGTCGTATATCAACTGACAGCTTTGTTCACACACACGCACACACACACACACACACACACACACACACACACACACACACATACACACACACAAGCACGCACACACACACACGCACGCACACACACACACAGAACACAACACACACACACACACTAGCACGCACACACACACACACACACACACACTCACAACACACACACACACACACACACACACACACACACACGCACGCACACACACACATACACACACACTTCTCTTAGTCTGTCTCTGTTTCTGTCTCTCTGTCTACGTCTCTGTTTCTATCCCTTTCTCTCCTTTCCGTGCTGCGGTCTTTCTGTGCATATTTTTCTTTAAATCAGTGCATCTGTGTGAATTCTGCTTTTTGCCTAGGTAACTGTAGGTCTGCCCCTGCATGAGTGAGCTTGCCTATGTGCATGTATGTGAGAACAAGAGTGTTTATAATGCATTCTTCTCCCTGTTTTTGTTCTTTCGAAAGCTCATCTTGATATGTGTGAACATCCTAGCATATCTTAGAGTCTTGTCTATTCGTATCATTTTCTTCAACTTATTTCACGTGTAGTGAATCCATCTCTTGCTTCTCGCGTCTGCTTCCACGAATGCGTCTTTATGAAACATTCAAGCCAAAAACTAAGACGACAACATTAACTTAAGTTACATGAAAGGAAGGGGAGATTGCCCAAAACCCAAAAGGTAAAGAGTTGAGAGAAAACGAGAAAGACCGAGGGAAGTATTTTCTTAACTACAGTATGATTCGTTACAAGCAAGGCGGAAGATAACGACACCCTCATCCCCACCCCCCACCCCCACTCCACCACCCCCACTCCACCTCCCCCCCCCCCCTCGCAACCCACCCAACCCCACCTCACATCATCTAATCCTACCAACTTTATACCTTCCCAAAACACCCGCCCCCATCTTCCACCCCCTAAACCCCTTGCTCCCATCCGTCTCTTGCACTCTTACCTACCCTTCGTACACAGACAAGTAGGATGGGCGCTCTCCACAACTGTGCCCGAGCTGTGCTCACTCTATGTGTCTTGTGTTTGCTGAAAAACGTTTTGACCGCGTTCGCACAGACAGAGTGAATGAGAGGCTCTGCTGTTGTGCATGGTATATATTTGCGCAATGTGCTCTCCCACCCCGTTCCAACCGTACTCACAAAACCACTCCACCTCCACCAAACTGTGTTGGAGGAAGGTGAACTTTATTTCTCGCTGTCATCGGCTGCTAAAGGGCACGACCGGGTCACAGGAAAATTGATTCAACACAAACACTGAAAGTTTTTTTTTTAATTCCCTCATCGTTTCCTCGATGCGTGGGCAGTAAAACGAGAAAAATACAGCTATTTGTTGAAAATTTAATCGGGTGGTCCACGAAAAACGTCCGTCAGGGCTCCTAACGGAGCACAGTATCTCTTATAGCTGTGTTGTGCTGATGTGTACGAGTGTCGTTCATGAGAGCACAAAGAACACACTGTGTTAAAAATTGCCCTTATTTGGAAAAGGCTCTGTAGTATTTATCACATTGTTGATACATTAACAGCGACAACAAGAACGATAGCACAGATAACACTTTTTGCACCGTCAATATATATTTTGGAAGTCGTTGTATTGGGAGGATTTAGACCTGTAGAATTGGGGTGTGCAAGTCCGACGCTTACATACGTCTACAAAGACAATATCAGTCAAAGTGTGAAACTCATGATAAATAATGTTCAAAGACATGTCACTACTTTGGAGTGTCCCATGAGCAAAATGATAGGTATCTTTGTCAGCTAGTAAGCATGTTCCAGTGAAATAGGTGAGCTCATGTTGCCTTTACAGGTCAGATTTTCAAAGTCACCGAAAACCATCGGATAGCCATGTACATGTACATGTGTACTGTTTGCAACTACAAACACAAAATCTCCGATACCATGACACTATGGTCCAGCCGGCAAGAAGACCAAGGGCTGCTTTGATTGAGCAACACTTACGGCTACTTCGCCGTAGTAGCAATCTTATCTAACCAATCAGGACGTAGTAGCAATCTTATCTAACCAATCAGGACGTAGTAGCAATCTTATCTAACCAATCAGGACGTAGTAGCAATCTTATCTAACCAATCAGGACGTAGTAGCAATCTTATCTAACCAATCAGGACGTAGTAGCAATCTTATCTAACCAATCAGGACGTAGTAGCAATCTTATCTAACCAATCAGGACGTAGTAGCAATCTTATCTAACCAATCAGGACGTAGTAGCAATCTTATCTAACCAATCAGGACGCAGCTTCGGTCTAGATCTGTGTCCTGGTTGGTTATATATAGATAAGACTGCTAGTACGGCATATTAGGCGTAAGCGTTGCTCATTAAAAATATATCTTGAGATTCAGCCACGGCGAAATAGATCCAGCAACTGTCAAGAACAATCTTTTTCTTAAGCTGCATTTCCAGGACTTCAGTAGGAAAGCTAAAAACCACAAAAACCAACTCATTTCTAGAGGCACTGCTGGGGCAAATTAAAGGCTTCTCGTCCTCGCTTTAAATTATTTCCCCTTCGACGACATGTCATCATCTAATACAGAACGCATTACTGTCTCCAGTTGGAGAAAATTCTTTTGTCGGGGCTCGTAGAACATCACAGGGCTAATTAAAATCGCACAGAACACGTGGTACAACTGGCGTTATGCCACTTCACACAGTTACACTTCCTCTTCCGCCTGTTACCTTCGGGATACATTAACATTCACATTTACACAGCGTGAAGACACAGGATACATACATCACCATCGTACACAACATGTAGTGCAAACACTGGAAGAAAGGCGTCAAACGTACCTGTTGACACCGGTAAGATTACCTTC
>JAWQFJ010019499.1:62500-72500 GCA_034096865.1 Theodoxus fluviatilis | reverse complement strand
AGATGTCCACACAGATGTCCACACAGATGTCCACACAGATGTCCACACAGATGTCCACACAGATGTCCACACAGATGTCCACACAGATGTCCACACAGATGTCCACACAGATGTCCACACAGATGTCAACACAGATGTCAACACAGATGTCAACACAGATGTCAACACAGATGTCAACACAGATGTCAACACAGATGTCAACACAGATGTCAACACAGATGTCAACACAGATGTCAACACAGATGTCAACACAGATGTCAACACAGATGTCAAAACAGATGTCAGCACAGAGTGAAATGAAGCACAGCATGCAACCGGTGACGCTGAGTACAGCAGACATGTTTGGAACTGTTGTGACGAAGATGAGTAGCAGCTGGGAGATAACATGAAAGACTCATTCTTAAAATAGGCCCCAATAAATCACTATAAGATGCTTTGGCGCACTGGTGTGAGATAAGATCCTTCAGAAAGGTTTTCATAGATCAACGTCCAACACGGAACAAATTCATCATGGCAGCTGTCAACGCCTAGCAGCATTTCATTGTCAGACTGTGCGAGAAACATGAACATGCAGTATGAAGCGGACGGAAAGAACACAGAGTGGTTTAACATGACAAGGTTGAAACAGAAATAATTTGACTATGCAATGTTTCGATTTTATTGCCTGTTAAAACAGAATGATTCACCTAAGCTCCTTTCAAAGAGATGAGATAGAGAGAAAACGGCCGAAACAGAGGGAGCAGTACATCGAAAGGTGCATTGCACAGCCTTCAGCACGAAGAAGGCAAGACTCTCCTCACATGGTTTCTCCGCACCCAGGAGTAAAACTGGTACCTTCAGGACTGAGTTGAAAATGTGTGAAAACTGACATTGGCGCGTTCATCCACAGCCTGTTTGAATGATCTCCAGGGAGTTGAAATGTGTTGGAATCGTGAAAGAGGTAGCCCAATGACCAGAAGGTAAATGTGTGCGGTTTGAGCACTCATCAATGGGCGGAAAAGTCGCAAAAGAAAAAAAAAACAAAACAAAAAGAACCCTTTACTTGGGTGACGTGCAACACAATCTCTGCAATCATGACAAGCTAGGCTCCAGTCAATGGCCAATTTTCAAAGATGACCAGCCCTCCCTGTCTTGAACTGCCCTTAGGGATGCCGCAAAAGTCAGGCTCGTGCTTTCCTGGATGTTGTCCTCCCACCGCTTTCTTTGTCTGTCTCTCTTTCTGCACTCTCGCACTGCGCTTGGAAGAATGGTTTTGGCATGTCCGTAGCATCGCAGTTTTCTTTCCTTCATGGGTGTGAGTAGGTCCTTGTATGGTCCCATGGCTTGCTGTATGCAGTCGTGGACGTCCTCATTGCGAACATGTGCCGGTCACAGAATGCGAATGAGTTTCCTATAACACCTCATTTCCATGGCTTGGTTTCGCTTCTGGAGTTGAGCTGCGAGGGTCCACGGTTTACAAGCTGTAGGAAGAAGGGTAAGACAAGAGAGTGTACCAACCTGGTTCCGAAACTCACCGAGGGAGATGTTGTCCTTCCAAATAGGCTTCAGCGTTGCCAGTGCTGATGATTTCTGTGCTATTCTGCCAAGGACTTCTACTGCAGTTTCGATACAAAGATGTAACTGAATACTGTTACAGCCCAAAAGGGTTGCAACATTGTTGTCTATTTTGGAGATAGACTAACTCTCTTTCTCATTCATTCACATGCTTTGCTTTCTCAACGAAGACACGGAGTGGGATAAAATGTCAAATTTCTATTTAATTCGGATCACCAGAATCTTCATGCAAACATGCAAAATCAAATGCTAAATTACTTCTTCATTGATTAGCAAAATTAAAATGTCCAGCCAGTATCAATTCTTAATAAAGTCACGATAATTGTTCATCTTCATTCACGATGAAAAGGAGAGAGTTCAATGTCCACTATGCACGGAGTTCTCAGTGTCAGAGAGAGTTCAGTTCTTGTCAAAGTTCATCAGTTCTCAGCATCAGAGAGAGTTCGGTTCTTGTCAAAGTTCATCAGACGATTAGAAAACACATGGGGACAGAGGGAGGACAGGTTTCATTATCTACTCATCACTGTGACGTCTGTAGACTTGGTCAGAAGATCTTCGGGCCCAGGAGGGTGGGACAACGGTGTTATCATTCTTCTGGCACGAATGTTTTCTCTCGCCTCCACCGCCTCCATCGAACCACCGCCAGCCGTGGAGGCAACGACGGGAGTCGAGCATGTCTGGTTCCCTCCAGGAATTAGCACCGACTGACTATCGGTCAGAAATGTGTAGGAAGCGTCCCAGCCCCCGCTGTCCACAACAATATTCCTCCCGGGCACCAGGGGTCGTGAGACCACGACCTCAGGAAGCATGTAATCTCTGGAGAAAGGAGAGTTCACATGGATGTCCTATCTCGCTGGCCACTCTCTCCAATAAGTTCCCTCAGTCCCGTCTTCCTTGTTATCTACTGAGTCTCAAAGCTATTTATCAGTTTCTCCACCTGCAACTCCAGGTGCTCAGCTATTATTTATCACAATACTAAAGTGGCACCACTTAGAAGGGTTCCTTAGCTTGGCAAACGTTCAAACGCAATTTCAGTCTTTGACTTTTTTTCTATGATACGGTGCGCCTTATGGGCAAAAAAGTAGATTCCATGATCAGCGGCAGACGAAATTGATAAACAGGAGGACATTTGTGAAATTGTATGCGCGAATACAGTTCCCAAACAAGCAGCAGAGGCCGCCACTGACAAACTGGAAACTAGTCTTGCCAAACTCGTTTGCATACTTTGATGTGGTGTAATAACTGCCTCTGTGGTTTTCTAACATGCTGTTGTTTTCCGCTGTATGATTAACGATTTTTTTCTCTCGCTGTGCTGAGCTTGAAAATTAACAATAAATCCGGTTGTGATATGAATCATTTGAGTAATCTTTCAACACTTCCCTTGCATAAACAGGACAATGTTACCTCCCTTGATTACACGTCTGGACTAGAAAAACTATAGGTTCTGCGCACTTTCCTCCAGAAAAGAAAAATGGCATCCACAGAATGCAGATGTACTCGTTTATCTCGTAAATCAGTTTTATACGTACAGCTTTTGATTCATCATCGCTTTACACTTTTAGCTTTTCCTTAGTGAAACTGTATACAGTGCCAATGGAAACATTATCTCGAGGAGAGTGCTGACGTCGTGTTGACGATCTGAATGTCATCTAAATGTGACTACGCAAGTAAAACTGGCAAGGTGATCTTGTAATGACCACCCTCAGTGATGTACAGGTTAAAGGTGACATGACACTAGAATGAGAAACGTTGCCCTTCTCTGTTCTGCCCGTAATTGTATCTTTGCATCATGTGGAGGATGAGTGATATGTAATACGACTCTTTACAGACTCCACAATAGAACAGTTTTTGACGACGCAATTACAATGCATAAGCACACCAACAGTATGTTATGACATTTAGTGATAAGCACCATGGTAAAAAGTCTTTGTCATTCTCCTATTCGGACACTGAAATGTCAATGTGCAAACTTAAGGTGAAAATGCTTCCCAAATCCTCATATTCCGAATATGAGCTCACGGATAAATCCCTTTAGCTCATTCATTTCTGTGCTCGTTTTACTTATCACACGGAAAGTGTTTATTCCCGTGCTTGTTGTGAAATGTCTTTTCTGAGAAAACAATGCCAAACTCACAAAAGTTCCGCGTTTATTGAGGCAGAGAGTGCCCTTGGCAAAGTAGAGCAAGTTCTTGCTTATTGCCTACGAGAAAGGTCAACACCAATACAGACAAACGTTATTGACGAGGTTGCCAACACAAAAACATTTCCCTCGGACATGCATTTACACTCGTGTAAGGCGAGGAAACCTGTCAAGTAGAGAACTGCTTATCTTACAGTGTAAAAAACAAACTGCGGTTCCCGAAATAACTGTGAGAATTGAGGATAAAATGGAGATAGAAACAGGGGTGAAAGTAGTGAGGCTTATTCCTGAGCCAGGATTAGAAGGAAAGAGAGAGGGCTGTCAGACAACACAACTGTTGACAGGTGACAATAAATTTGAGCCGCAGCTGGTGGCAGCTATCAGTTCTGTAATTAGCGTTGCTTGAGGTGATGATGTTTATCTGGAACACTTGTCCGGTATTAACAACTCACTTCTTTCACGCTTGCAACTCTCTCGTTTATGAAAAAAGGCCCTTTTGGTATTGTCGGCTTGCAACTCATTTTGTGTGTGTCTAAAACACGTTAACCTGAAGTCCATACTGAAGCAGCATTCATCAGTCGACTTAACACTTTCAGGCAAACAAGGACAAACAAGCCAGCGAAGTGGGGGAGCTGCAAGACGGTGGCGTCCGTTTTACGACAGGCGACGATATTCTGCTCTCAAGGCGGCGGCACCTCGGACCCAGGCACGTTTGATCTGCAGGGACCTGGATGCGGACACGGAAGATGACTAACAAAGAGACGAGGTGGGGGTCGGCTCCGGTGACGGCAAGGACATGGTGGGAGGCTCTGGTAGCGAGGTACAGACTCTCCCTCTGCTCCTGCACGCAGCGCGTAGCCCCGAGTAAAACGCCGTTTTGTGGCTGCTCCGACAGTTGCGCGCCAGTAATGGCGGCTTTACTGCTTGTCCCGGCTTTGATCTTCGCCGCAGTTGCTACGAAGCTTGGGCGTCCGAAAAGATTGAGCGGGCCGTCGCCACGTCTGGCAAGAACAAATCTCCAGGGAGATGTTGGCAAGCTTGTATCAGCCGGAACATTTTTTTCTCTTCGTTGTTTTATCTGGTGACTCACAGGGGGCTGCGGTGATAAGATCTGTTCACGCGCCTTTGCACCGACGGAATATGTGAAGCGTGCGATTAGGAAGGAGGGTTACGTTCCCGCTTTTAGATAGCTCTAACTAGGCAGTAGTGGCCACATTACTTCGACAGGGTCAAAGTTTTATCGCTCGTGTCCTGGACTGATTATTCTGTCCCAAGAGGGAGATAACGTCCAAGTCTTGTCAGCCAGAAAGCAAAGGCGTTGATGACGGTAGACCGGTCACTCGAACAGGGCAGTGTATCAGATCAGTACGGCCTGCCTATGATCCTTTGCTTCCGTGACCACGAAAGTCAGAATAGATCATTTCACCCTTTTCAAATTTGTTTCAGCAAAGGATCCCCGTAATAACTCTGACTAGAATTATCAACCGAAAGCAGCATAAGGCCAGAGCCGCTCGATGGCTCCCTTATCACCTGTAACCTCTGACTTTTTGGCCATCGGGGCCTACACCAGTAGCTCATCCAGGGGCAATGAAAGAAAAGACGTTGTCAAATACATGCACATATCACTCAAAATCCCCAAAAGAGACTTGAAGGTGGACGCGCTTAGTCCGACCGACTGTTCCTGTGAAAGTCACTACACTGTATTAAGTCCAAATGCAAATTCCTGTACCTTGCGCTCTTTCTGACCCGAACTTCTGGCTGTCATTCCTGGTTCACTAGTTATCATGTCGTAACCATTTTAGAGGTTCTTGCTAAGTGACTAAACAGTTGTTGGTTTGTTGAAAATCAATCTATTAGCTTATGTTTTTTATCATTTACAAATCGAGCCAACTTGATAATCTCAGGTGATCACAAAAATAGATCTCACCACCCCACCCCACCCCACCCCACCCCACCCTTCCCCACCCTACTCTCTCCCTCTTTCTCTCTCTCTCATTCTCTCTTTTTTATCTCTCTTTCTCTCTCTCTCTCTCTCTTTCTCTCTCTCTCTCTCTCTCTTTCTCTCTCTCTCTCTCTCTCTCTCTCTCTCTCTCTCTCTCTCTCTACTATCAAACATGAACATTCCCAGTATGCCGGATTGTGACGGTTACAGATTACTAAAAGCATTGGCAGTGCTGATGTTTTTGGAGCCTAAGAGACACTAAGTACACGATTGTCATTCGTGTTGCTAGGTTTGTCTGTAGTTGAGCTATGCAATGTTATATTCAATGAGAGTTTACGCCAGTACCTTGAATGAAACATATAATTTTTCACATCTGGGGTTGTTTAGTTGCTTTGAAATTTCACAAACGTGGACAAAAATTGCACGTGTTTATAACATTTTTTCATGATAATTGACACATTTTTCAGCTTTCACGACTTCTAGCGTTACGGATGAGTTTGTTCTTTGTCGGATGTCTGACACATCATCATCACGTGCTAGTGAAGGACCTAGTTGCTGACAAGGTCTCTGTTCGTCGCTAGGCAACAAGCGCCCCTGTAGGCATGCTGGTGCTACTTCGTTTCCTATGAGAAGACACTTTGTAAATGGAATCCAAATCATAAATACAATTTCCTCCCCTTGACGACGAAGAGGGAGTATTGTTTGTCCCTCACTTCTACTCGAGACTTGCACCATACAAACAAAAGGCTGTCCAATCAGGCTTTTATCGAGACTAAAAGAAGCAAAAGCAAGCACAGGTTTTATATCGAGATATTTCCTCCACCAATGAGTGCTCAAACCGCACGCCTCTACCCTCTGAACATCGGGCTGCTCTCAACATCATTCCCACATCATCTCAGCTCCCTGTGGAGCATGCACGTAGGCTGGGAATGAAGGCGCCACAGTCATTGTTTATACTTTTCCAGTTCAGCCCTCACGGTGTGGAGAAACAGTGCAAATAGAAGCACCTTGGTCAAGGATGCAAGTCTGAGATCCGCGCAGCCTCGAACGCCATACCCACTTGCCGCCAGCGGCTGCAGGTCAAGCTTTCGAACCCCTCGCCCACTGAACTCAACACCTTTGGTGGAAAAACAACTAAAGAGCATTTGGAGAGCGCAGACCTTCGCCAAGAGTGAAGTACTTGCACCGTCTAAACATCATGGGAAGGATTCCAACTTGATGCTGGCTCATGGCTGCTCAGCACTGTCAATGCCCTCACGGGTACCCTGCTGTACTTCTAGGTTGGGAGAGGCAATGCAAGTCAAGCACGAATGCTATGACTCTAAAAGGTAATGTTGGTTTGACTTTGCGACTTTACACCCAATTCTGTTTGCTCAAACCGCACAGTTATTCCCCTTGATCATCAAGCTACTTTTACGGTCATTCCAGCACATCTTAAACTGCCTGAGGAGAATACAACCTGGCTGCGGATGAACGCGCCGATGTTATTTTTGACATTTTCCCAGCACAGCCATCACAGCTGCTCGTTTTACTCCTGGGTGGGAAGCAGCAATGTGACTGAAGCTCCTTGCTCAAGAATGCAAATCAGGGATCCGTGCAGATTTGAACGCTGCACCCTCTAGCCGCAAGCGACTGCAGGTCAAGTGCTCTGACCACTGGGCCACGGAGCCCCACCTATCTAGCACCAAGCTTTAAACACAGCATTAGGTATCAACCATAGACTGCAGGTGAACATTTTAACACCTGGACTGGAGATTCGTAGCATTCATTTATGTCAGTTCACGGACGCAAGACCAGTTGTTTTCAAAGTGATATGTTGAAGACACAAAATCCACAAGCTCTCGGAGCGACAACGTCAAGAGTGAAATCAGCAGTTTTCAGTCTGACAGCTTGGTGATACACTATTAGAACCCGCCATTACTGACTGATAAAAAAAGAGCATCGATAGAACTGATGATTTCCACCTTGAGGAGAGAATAGTACTTTTCACGCTCTGCTATAACCGACACTTAAGACCGACTATGTCGGGTAAAGTTCGACGTCTAAGCGCTTCAGTCCGTCGGTATACGTCTCGCCGTGCAATGGCATTGCATTTGGAAAGTGTGGAGTTCAATACTGCACGAATCCTACAACTGCATTCTTAGCTACGATGTCTCATTCGCATTGCCTCTCCCCACCCACAAGCAAAATTCGGTGCTGCGAGGGCAGTTATACTTATATAGCGTGCTCTGAAGAAGGAGTTAATTCTCCGAAAGCTTGCCCCTGCAACTTCGCACCGCCAGACTTGATTGGTCACCCCTTCCTTGTTATCATAGATATAGTCTGACACCTACCACTCAGCTCGCAGGGTGCTCAGTTCTTGATGTGGCCGCGATCCAGCATCGAGCTGGAGCGCTTCCCGGGGAATGAGGTTGACATCGTGCATTCTGCGTTGTTTGCCTCCTGTCAGCCTGTGATGGGGAAATGATTGACAGGCCCACTCACAGGAGAGTCAAGTTTAGAGATGTTTGAGAGCCTTGTCTTGATGAAAGTTGCCATACGAACGCATTGCCATTGTTCTCAGATCCGTCTACAATCAAGTATTCGTGTTTTTGACACGGCGAGAAATATACATCCATGTTGTTCTATCAATGGAAAACAAGTCGGACCCCAAACTGTGCGAAAGACGTGCACTTGATATAGTTATATTGGTGTGGAAAAGCTCGATCAACGCGTGCATGTTGTTACTTAACTCTTGTTGTTTCCAAACTTCCCCAACACATGCCTGCCATGAATACATTAACTCACTTTTGGTTCAAACGAAATCTGGTGTCGATAGCATGCTGGTTTCAGCTTGAGGATAATTTCTACTTTACCTCAGAAAAGGGAGCTGCAATCGACATGATCCCTCCCTCTGTTGCCGTTACCCTCTTTACCCGCTCGAACGTCTAGGTTTTGTTGAGCCCGGACCAACCTGTCGCTGTCTCCTTTTGGAGACGCAAAATAGACATCAGCATTATTATACTGAACTACTCTTTTCACTGTCTGAAGCTAACATCGTTTGGGTCAAACTTATGAGAATGCACTGAAGGTTAATTTTGACCACGGACGATGGGATTCGCAATGAACATTTTCTCTCCAGAAAAAATCACGACCCGTGGTTGCTGCTTCGATCTCAAAGATGACGAGTTCGTCCCTGCAATCCACACCGACGTCTTGGTTGTCCATTTGCAGATCAGTCAGGGCAACTTCAAACACTCTCTATGATGCCTTTTACAGGCGGCATCAACGACATTTAGCTTGCCACGCGAGAAAAGAGGTTTTATGGCCTTGTTTTCGTCTCCCAGCCTCCCACAAAGGGGACATTCCGAGAGAGAACGGCATTAGCTCCCCTCCACATCAGCTTATCTGAGCCTGGAGAGGGGGATTTAGTGTCGGGGGAGGCAGACCAAGAGCACAGGCAACTTGTGCACTTACTCACCCTACCCGGGGTCAACTGGGGACATGGCCAAGGCGGGAGGTAAAACGCGAAAACTTGTCTACGCAATTGCACCCAGTTCATCTGGTCGAGTTTCAAGGCTGTGCTGTGTTTTTGCCATTGGCAGGGGGCCCACGTGTATCTCGGTCTCTCCTCCATGGCTTCTTCACGCCAACTCGGGCTGACTCAGGCTGTAATTAATGCAGCTGGCTGTCGGCCTTCGATCGTCAGGGCTAGATTGCGGCCATTACCGCTCACTCGCTCTTTCCTACTCGTTCTCCCCCGTACTCGCCTGCCTCAACGTCCCACACGGGAATCGGGCGCCAGCTCATGCTGCGTGGGCAGTAATGGCTTGTGCCATTGGCTGGGGTGAGTCACATGCACCAATCGCGTGAGACAACTGATCGGGTCGCTGTTTGTGTCGAGAAAATCGGTCAGCCGTGTTTTCGTCGATGGGGGGTGAGATGCGAGTCTGGTGGGAAGGTCGCTGAGTACAGGTACCG
Source organism: Theodoxus fluviatilis (assembly GCA_034096865.1). Lineage (NCBI taxonomy): Eukaryota > Metazoa > Mollusca > Gastropoda > Cycloneritida > Neritidae > Theodoxus > Theodoxus fluviatilis. The sequence goes on along the minus strand of JAWQFJ010019499.1, from coordinate 62,904 downwards.
GCTACTGAACCGGTCCAAGAGTCGAGGTCGGAAGCATTGCAGCTGTGGGACGTCTGGGAATCTCGCAACACCGAGTGTGGCCGCTACAAAGGCTGAATGACCTTCGTCCTCCGACCGGCTGTCAGTGCCCTGCCCCAGGTGCCGTGCTGTGCTTTGTTGCTCTCTGAAAGCCAACTGTTTCTCAATGGCCCCCTTCCTATTTCAGGCTAGTCGGCCAGGAGGTTGGGTCTATGTCCTTTGTAGTGTGTTGTATGAAAATAAAGTCAGTTTTTGCTCCCCTCAACCTGTTTGCCGACGCTAGAGTGCGTGACTGTGGTATATCCAGCTAGGGCGTAAGCGTGTGTTGCGAGATGGGCGAGGAGAGAGAGAGAGAGCTTGAGAGAGAGAGAGAGAGCTTGAGAGAG
>JAWQFJ010019499.1:50000-57500 GCA_034096865.1 Theodoxus fluviatilis | reverse complement strand
AACACAACAGTCAACACTTTCGTAAAGCATAATCTCGATCAGTTAAGATCACGGAAGATCAATACCAACTGGACAATGAGGACCACATATGTGGGTTGATGACATTCTAAACGACAGCTTGACAGTAGAGAGGATGATAATTAACTTCAAGGACATAAGGGAGAATTTATCATTTCCAGCAACTCAATACTTATATGGCCAACTAACGAAGAAAGAGGGAAGCTGTCGTTACTTACGCTACAACATTCATACAAGGGAAATTTCATTCACGTTTTTGTTCAGTAGTGATTATATCTTTGGCTAAGTAAAAAAAAGGTAAGGACACACACATACATACCATTTCTAAGTGTGACATATGCGTTCATTGAGAATGCATGAATGAATGAATTTCCTTTTTACCAGGGGTTATAAATCAGACAGAAAATACCTGAGAGAGAGAGAGAGAGAGAGAGAGAGAGAGAGAGAGAAAAGAGAGAAAAGAGAGATAAAGCGAGAGAGGAGAGAGAGAAAGAGGGAGAGAGCGAGAGGGAGAGAGAGAGAGAGAGAGAGAGAGAGAGAGAGAGAGAGATTGATTGCTTGATTGATTGATTGTTTATTTTCAGCCGACGACGCACCAGTATAGAAATTACTCATATATACACAAATTCAAAACAATGGCACAGCAGCGTACTAAAGCTTACAACTTACGGTTAAATCGGCGTCAGTCTCGGCTACAATTTCATGGTTGTTTAAGATCAGAGTGTAATATGTACATCAGAATAAAATTGGTTTAATCAGGGCACTCATCATGATTTTTAATCCTGACTGTCTAGTGACATTTCTTGCATTTTCTGCGAGCGTCGTTCAAGGGCATAAAAATGTCATTGGAAATGTCCCGAGTCTTTTTTACCTCTTTTCCACTTATCAAACGTGAGATATCTGTACAAACCGTATCCTGTAAATATCGCACTAAATATTTCTGTCTAATGTCGCTGTAACAAAACAATATAACAGAAAATATACCTCATTCTAAGTTTCGTTGCAGAATGGACATTTCATGTCAGGGTTATGATCTTTCCTTGATCGTACATTAATTTTCAGGTCATTGCATCCCAAGCGAAAACGAATAAAAGCATCACCAAATTTCTTTATGTTTATGAAGGATAAATATTGTACACATTCAAAAGACATTTTAAAAGTCCTATTAAAAAGCAAATCTATGGCTGGTACCAAGATTCGAGGTCCATTCCTGCAAAAAGCAATCCCGCAGTCTTTGTTTATGACATCTTAAGAAACCTTTCTCGTTCAAGGTGCCACCACTATTCCAAAGGTATGCAATACCAAGATATGACAAACATCTTTCAATTAGTTTTACCCAGTTTAACCCTTCTGGCATGTTAGAACGCAATAGCATGTGGTAAGCTTGCTTGGGAAGTCTACTGTCCGGCATTTTGCAAAGCCTGAACCAGTATTTCACTGCATGGAGCATGGCGGTAATAAACACAGGATACCTGCCCAGGTCACCATAGCACATGCTGTTGAGGGATTTTAAATCGACATTCAAAACTTTTACATGCAAACAAGTGCGTCTTTTCGACATTGTTTCTTTTGGCCAATCCCCACAGCTGAGAACCATACAGCAATGCCGGTAGCATCTGGGCGTCAAACAGTCTAAAAACACAGTGGTACTCTGGGAGTGTAAATTCCTCATAGTTATTAACAGATGTAGAATTTTCTGTTTTGCTCTAATGACCTGATTATCGGGGACCATGGACAAGGACAATTTTGTGGTGAAAACAAACCCGAGGTATTTATGCCTGTTCACCACTTCCAAACGTTTACCATTTATGGTCCATTGTTCACCTCTAACCAAAAATCCTCCTTTTCTAAACACCATCATCTTTGTCTCTTCACTGTTAACAATGAGACCGAGGCGACTGGACGCAGTGCTCAGACTGTCCAGTTGGCGCTGTAGACCCACTGGAGTGGTCGATAATAGTACAACGTCATCCGCAAAGAGTAGAGAAAACAATTCTTCCTTTCTTGGCAACAACTGCACCCCATGGCGCCAATTGGTTCGTATTGAATCCGCCACGTATGTGATGTATAGGCAGAAAATTATCGGTGACTACTGACCCCTGCTTTACGCCGACCGGGCAGTTAAAGGAGCCAGACGGGCTATTTCCCCAACGTACACTGGCCTCTACATGCGAATACACAGATTTCAGCTTGTTTACAAATTTGGTGGAGAGGCTTAGCTTTGTTAAAACTCTCCACAAGCACGAACGGTTAACAGAATCAAAGGCCTTCTCGAAATCGACGAAGGCAGCATAAAGTTTGCCACGACCTTCACCATAAACATTTTTCACAACTGTTGAATACAAAGTGAATATATGGTCAATAGTGGAATGATCAGTACGAAAACCGGCTTGCTCGAAACTAAATTTGTTTTCTTCCTCTGCCCAAAATCGTAAGCGATTTGTCAGGAAGGACATAAAAAGTTTACTAGTATTGCTCAGTAAAGAAATGCCTCTGCAGTTTTTCGGGATCAATCTATCACCAGACTTGAAGATGGGTACAATAAGGGCGTGACACCAACTTCGAGGGAAATACTGCTTTTCATACATTGTGGAGAACAGCCTAGCCAGAAATGGAGTTAAAAGGTTGCCCGCCAGTTTCAAGTAATCTCCAGGGATGTTATCTAATCCTGGAGCTTTGCCTGTACTCATTCTAGCGAGGGCAAACCGGACATCATCTTCCGTAATGGGAGCGTCCAGTTCACTGTGCGAAATACGTGCGTTGTCCTCGGGCATTTCATCAAAACTGCTTTTTGGCTAAATAAACTTTTAAAATGACTGTGCCATGTTTGGATGTCTATTTGAGGGTGTTTCACTCTTTGGCCAGCAGTTCTCCTTACAAGAGACCAGAAATGAGAAGGGTTATTGACGCTTTTGACGAGAGTTTCGCACGATGCTCTTTGGTGTTCTTGTTTCTTCTGTCTTATTAATTTCTTGTAGTCACTTCTCAATTGCACGTATAGATCCTTGCAACGTTTATCGCCCCCTTTTCAAGTTGACTAAGGGCCTCCTTCACCTTCCTCTTAGAATGACTGCACTCCAAGTCAAACCACCTTGCCCCGTTGCAGCTTGCCGATGTCTGTAGAGAAACTGTGCGATACATACAGCTCGCGTTAGACAGCAAGGTGTGCACAAACATGTCAAGAGCAGAATCAATGTTGGTTTCTATCATCTCTGTGGCTATGGTCAAACTGGCTACGAAGTCAGGACTCGCAATATTTGTTTTCACGTCTTGGATTTTGTCGATTCCCACATGAATTTGCGCACAGTTTCTTTTCTATTAGACCGTTTGGTTTTGGTGTGCTTGTCTACACCAATTCTAATTTCCAGTGGCACATGGCTTGACAAAATTTCGTTCCCTACTTAAAATCTTAGGGGGAAAACACAGTTGTTCATTTTGAGCAGACAATAGTCCATAACGCTGTCTCCCTGTTGAGAAAGATAGGTCAGACGTCCCATCCTATCGTCTGTCACGCTTCCATTTAAAATACACAAATGATAGACATTGCATACATGGATAAGAATTTCGCCAAACTGATTCTTGTAGGAATCTTGGGACTTACGCGTGTTGATAACTTCGTGGCATAAACACTCGTCAGGAGAGGAAACACTGAACAAATCATCTTCCTCTTCCTCTGAATCCAAGTGCAGATTCCAATTACCAGTCCTGGCATTCGAATCTCCACAAATTAAAAGTGAAGCATTTGAATACGTTGCCTGCAGGCAAAATAGTTCGTCCTCTAAAAAAGAGATGTTGCTTTTCACATCACGGTCTCTATAGTAAGGGGGATCTATTGGCGGAATGTATACACATATGACAGGGCTGTCTACTCTCCCCCACACTCTTCAATCTCTTCCTCGAAAAGATAATGACTGATGCCCTAGCAGACCACGAAGGATCGATCAGCATCTGTGGCAGAAAGATCACCAACTTAGGTTTTGCTGATGACATTGATGGATTAGCAGGAAGTGAAGAGGAGCTGACTAGTCTTGTTGAGCACCTGGACAAGACCTCACAGGCATATGGCATGGAGATCAGTGCCGAGAAGACCAAGGTGATGACGAACAATCCTCGGGGCTTCAAAATGGAAATCAAAGTGAAGGGCCAAAAACTGGAAGCTGTGAACAACTTCAAATACCTGGGATCTATCGTGACTGATGAAGGGTCCAAACCAGAGATACTGTCCATGATAGCACAAACAACAGCAGCATTGGCAAAGTTGAAGCCAATATGGCGTGACAGAAATATCACTCTCGCGTCGAAGATCAGGCTCATGAGCACGCTGGCCATCTCCGTATTCTTGTATGCATGCGAGTCCTGGACAATCACATCTGAACTACAGAGACGGATACAAGCCCTGGAAATGAGATGCTACCGCAAGATTCTGAACATCTCATATAAAGACCATGTAACAAATGAGGAAGTTAGCAACAGGATCAGGAGAGCAATTGGACAGTACGAAGACCTGCTCTCAATCGTGAAAAGCAGAAAACTGAAGTGGTACAGTCACGTGTCAAGAGGCAGTGGGCTGGCCAAGACCATCCTGCAAGGTACCGTACCAGGAGGGAGAAGGAGAGGCAGGCAGAGAAAGAGGTGGGCATGGGAAAACAACATCAAAGAGTGGACAGGCTTGACCTTTGCTGACTCTCAGCGAGCCACAGAGGATAGAGATCGATGGAGGAAGATTGTCCGAAAGTCATCAGTGGTGCCTCAACAACCCATCTCAGGGTTAAGAGACTGAACTGAACTGATGACAATAAGGTCGGTTGTGAGGCACGATAATTTGAATTTGAGGATGACCATATTGTCATTTTCACACTTGATCTCGGACACTATACAAGTCGAGGATTTCCTTACAAGAACAACAACACCACCTGATCTACGGCTCCGCAAAGGAGGGCTTCAGTGCTGGGGAGTGGAAAACAAAACAATCGTCAAAATGCATACTAAAATAAAGTCTTTAGCTGTGAACGATTCAAGCAGACAACAAACATCGAAGGTGCCAAGTAGTCCAAGAATCCAGGTTCACAGGTCTTTGAGGACAAACCTTCAATATTCCAACATACAATGTTCAAATGATGCACATTTGCCCTCTGGTTAAAACTTTTTGTGGTCTGATTCCCATTAAGCATTCGGATATCTGCAGAGCGTGGCGTCTGGATGGGTCGTCGGCGTGGTTGTCATGTTAACTTCAAGGGGTTGTCCAAGGTGTCTCGGTGTGCTTGCATCTCCCCAGGGTGACGGAGCCTTCCGTGCCACACGCCTGTCTGTGGACGAACAGCACCGCCAGCCATGGGACCGAACTCTTCGATTGCGAAATCCCGAGGAGCCGTCTCTTCCGAGTTTCCTGCCGACGCTGCACTTCTCTCTCGGATGGGAGAGGGCTCATGCTGTATTGTGCACTTACTCTCGTCAGTGGGACTTGGAGGTTTTCTGTGCCTGTTGAGCCAGTCTAGCACTGAACTCTGTGTCCCACTGCGACAGTTTTTGGATTTTGAGCGTTGCTGAGAGGCACGTAGTTAATCAGCGTCGGGAGCATGACTCTCACGATCCGCGCACAGAGAACGGGATGGCGGCGATATTGCATGGCTGCACCGAACCTCGGTGTCTGAACACTGTAGAAGTGGGTCAAGTGATGTGCATACTGGGGAGTGTGGCTAGGACTTCGTGGGAGCCATGGCGTCCACTTCCTGTAGGCACTCAACGTCGATAGGTGTCATTGATTCGATGTCGACATTGGGTCTTGATCTCGACGAGCTATCCAAGCCACGCTGTGTGAAGTCGCAGCTCAGAGGAACTGATGCCAAGGTTCTACAGCCGCCGTATGCGTGTCTTTGGTTCCTCCGCGGGGCCTTCCTTCTTTTTCTGCTGACATTACTGCCTTGCTGCCTAATATTTTCATGCCAGCTCTCCAAGTGGCCTTCCCTCTCTGGACCTCTAGTGTCGTTCCATTCTTGCTTTGGGGCATCCCGTCCAGATCCAATGAACGCCTGCATTCTCTGAACCTCCGAACTTAAAAAGTTGACCTGGTTTTTCATCAGATGGTTCTCGTATTGCAAAATATTCAGCTGCCTCTCTAGATCGTTGCAGTGGGGTTTCCTTTGTCTGTCGCTTTGCTGCATCGATTCCCACATTCTGTGTATCTGATCCCACATCCATGAAGAAAAGTTCTGCACGCAGCCAGCCTGGTCATAGAAGTTACTTAGACCGTCTCGTGCCATTGATTCAGCAGACCATTCCGGAAATGCACTAACAGTTTGAAAAGGATACCTGCTTCCAGTAACAGGCCCAGGGTTCTCGGCAATGTCACCGGCTAGCAGCAACCATGGTGTGAGATCGTGTAAGTTTTTGCTAGTGGACTTCGGTTTCAGGGTGGAAATTAAAATCACGGTAAGGTAAAACTACCAAAAGCACGACTGCCTTCGTTTTCCCGAGTGGAGGGGAAACACCCTTATGTGGTTCACAAAACTGTTCTGATGTGAAATTAGTCGGCGGTTTCCAATCCACGTTGGTTTTCGCCTTGCAGGGGGAAGCACGCCCCAAACATCTCACACAGTGAGTTCCAATTCGCAGTCTGTAGAGCTCCATGTCAATACTCATTATATGGCGTGAGCAGATATCACTAGATGAAATATGTTCTTATTAAGTTATAAATTATAAATTATAGCACAAAGACATTAAATCAATTAATTAATTAGATTAAATAGTGAATGAGGGTTTCGTGCAGATTTCAAGATAAATGCATGCTGGATGCCAAATTCATCATAGTCGATGCACAGCTTTTTCACATTGTAATGTTAGAGTGTCGCTGAATTCTAAATCATAAATCACATATACTTCCAAAGTCACAGTCACTAATATTTCTTAAATCCCTCGTGAACGTCCCTAAGCAGACAGCGTTAGGTTACAAGTACTTCATTTCACGCGAATTGTAGAATGTCAAGGAAATCGTGACGAAATTGTGCCCGAGTTGCACACTGTACGGTTCGAACCATCTATTTCATTGCAACAAAATTTCTCACAACAAAAGTTTTCAGATTGTACTGAATTTGCCAAGAAACTTACAAAGTTTGTTGACGTGTATACAGCGGTGGACTGGTAGCAGGCCTGCGAGGCCAGGAGCAACCGTAGCGGCGTTAGTGCTCGTCCCAGCGGAGCTCCTCGCAGCACGTCCTTCCTCCGCGACGACAGGGGCGCGAATGAGAGAGAGAGAGAGAGAGAGAGAGAGAGAGAGAGAGAGAGAGAGAGAGAGAGAGAGAGAGAGAGAGAGAGAGAGAGAGAGAGAGAGAGAGAGAGAGAGAGAGAGAGAGAGAGGGAGAGACGGGGAGAGAGAGAGAGGGACAGAGACAGATAGAGACAGAGAGAACTGAACTGAAATGTATTTCATCATCAAAACTAAATCTCATAAAAACAAAAAAGTAATCAGAACAAAAACTATCATTA
>JAWQFJ010019499.1:45000-47500 GCA_034096865.1 Theodoxus fluviatilis | reverse complement strand
TTGCTGCTTTATTTATCCTTTGTTACAAGTCTCTAGCTTCTTCAACGGCGTTTCTTCAACTGCTTCCGTGAGTGAAGTTTTACGTTATCTCAGTTTGATTGCTTGCACTGGTTTTTTTAATTAGGTCATTAAAAACCATCCGGTGCAGGAAGACTTGGCATTTTGTTACTGTGTGCATACTCGTCTGTCACCATCTACTCCAAGGGTTAAGGAGTGCACAGATGCGTCAGACAGGCCTTGAGGGCGTACCCAGGCAGGCAGGCAGGAACTGCAAGTCAGAGCACACGTACCCTGGGAGGCCTTGGGTGTCGTCTGTTTGAAGACACGTGGGACCCACGCCCCACTTTTACGAGGCAGGTAACGCAGCCGCTGCACTTCCTGAAGCGCAGACACTCACGAGTCAACCTCTGACGTCACCCATCCCGATTCTGACACTTCCCTGGCGTTTCTTTATTGGCAGGTGTGCTGTACAGTGCACAGTCATTTTGCCTACGTCCGAGGTCCAAAGTCCATGTAATCGAGCATGGCAACCTGGCTCAATTGTACTTGAGGGTTGGCTCTTTTATTTATTTATTTTTTTTTTTGGGGGGGGGGGGGGGGGGGGGGAGGGAGGGGGAAAAGAGTGGGGAGAAGTTGGCGGGGGCGGGGGTGGAAGTGGTTAAGGGAATGAACGAGCTTGTGAATTAGCGACTTGTGGGTATTTTTCCCTGATGACAGTCTGCTATCAGTCTGTGTTCTCTTCTCTGTGAACATCTGCCTAAATGCATGGCTGCCTACCTACATAACCACTTATCTGCCTCTCTGCTTGTCTGTTTATCTGCCTTCCTGGCTATCTGCTTGTCTGCCTATCTGCCTGCCCGGCTGTCTGCTTGTCTATCTATCTGCCTGTCTGGTTGTCAGTCTGACTATCTGCCTGCTTGGCTGTCTGTTTGTCTGTCTATCTGCCTGCTTGTCTGACTATCTGCCTGCTTGGCTGTCTGTTTGTCTGTCTATCTGCCTGCTTGTTTGTCTGCTTGTCTGCCTGCCTATCTGCCTGCCTGGCTGTCTGCTTGTCTGGCTGTCTAGTTGTCTGCCTTCCTATCTGCCTGTCTGGTAGTCTGCCTGTCTGTCTATCTGCCTGCCTGGCTGTCTAGTTGTCTGCCTTCCTATCTGCCTGCCTGGCTATCTGCTTGTCTGTCTATCTGCCTACGTGGCTGTCTAGTTGTCTGCCTTCCTATCTGCCTTCCTATCTGCCTGCCTGGCTGTCTACCTGCATGCCTGGCTGTCTAGTTTTCTATCTGCCTGCCTGACTGTCTGCTTGTCTGCCTGTCTACCTGCTTGACTGGCTGTCTGCTTGTCTGCCTGTCTACCTGTCTGCCTGGCTCTCTGCTTGTCTCTCTGCCTACCTGCCTGGCTGTCTGCTTTATGCCTGTCTATCTGTCTGCTTGTCTGCCTGTCCATTTGCCTGCCTGGCTATCTACTCGTCTGCCTGCCTGCAATCATGCGTGCTTGCCTGTTTGAATGTATTTCTATCTTCTTGCCTGCTTGTCTGCCAATCTGCCGAAATTGGGATAATAGATGTATTGACCCACTGCAGATGGGCAACAGAATCGTCGGTTCAAATGGTCTGTCTACCGTTAGATGGTCAGTCTGATACATTACTTACCTCAGCTAGAGAAGATGGCTCAGCAGTTCTGCAGTTGTCCTTCGGCACGATAAGTCTTCATCACACTAATCCTCCTCCTCCTCCTCCTCCTCCTCCTCCTCCTCCTCCTCCTCCTCCTCCTCCTCCTCCCCCTCCTCCTCCCCCTCCTCCTCCCCCTCCTCCTCCTCCTCCTCCTCCTCCTCCTCCTCCTCCTCCTCCTCCTCCTCCTCCTCCTCCTTATTCTTCTTCTTGAGAGCTTTGAAATTCTATCTGAGAATCATGTCTTCGCCCAAAAGCATTTCCAAAAGGGTGCATTACTACGTTGATGGCTCTGAACGAGACAATTTCTTCATAGTAAAATGTTCGATCGAAATGTAAGATACATCCTTTTAGAGCGCATTACTCTACTTGAAATAAGAAAAGATTGCATTAACGTCGACTCGCAGGAAACCAGGTCAAACGATGAAAAAGGCGTGACGTACCAGGAAAGAGGACTTTATGACCTAGATTCCTTGTTTTCAGGAAATGGAAGGGAGAAGCTGAGGGGTCACCCATTGGTCAACGCCAAATCACCCGGCTCCTATTGTTCGGAAGGGATTCCACTCAGAATATGGAAACTGTCGACATGGCGACGAAGGAGTGGTTTCTTTGCTAGGTCAAGCATAGCAGCATCCTGCAGATCAGTGTACAGAAGCGTGACCGTGGGTGACCAGAGGATGGGTTGCAATATGTATTCTTAGTTGCAGTTTAGTGAACACGTGCATCCAGATTGCATTCCTTCAACAATGAAGACAATGAGGTTTGGATGCATCAATGACCTGATCACCGCGGAGACGCCAAAAGCTGTTAGCTAACCAGTAGGGGCAAACGCTCCTG
>JAWQFJ010019499.1:22500-37500 GCA_034096865.1 Theodoxus fluviatilis | reverse complement strand
TTACATCTCTTGATCGACATCGTTGCCAGTTACAGGTCAATGAAGCTTCATTTCTGAATAGCGAGTTATTTACTTATTGAGATACAATTGTTATAATAGGTTCTGTCATAGACGTTTTCTTGATATATCACCTGTTTACAAATCTTCATTATTTTCCTGCTCGAGTTTTCGTATTGTGTAGCTGCACCGTTATATTTTGCCTTTCAGATTATATGATTCCAGATGAGTAGTTTAACATAGCTAGTCCACTGTTGAATTATGTCTGCGTGTTTTTTGCCCCAAAGGCACTCCTGTCCGACTTGTTCTGTAATTTGTTTTCCTGTCAGGCATCATTGAACCAGCATTTGACCTACAAGCAGTTTAAAACAGGTCACTAGAATTCATTCCAATATTCACTGCCATTGGCTTCGTTGATCCAACAAAGGGTTCACCGATGTCTGCCACTTGTGAATTTCATTTGACAAAGAGTGATTACAGAAATTTGGCAACAAATGAGGCATGAAGATGGGAACCGGTTGTGAAAATCAGTCCACACCGAACAGTCGGTAAACAAGTCCCGAGGATATGCGTTGACGAGCGCGAGTTGGATGGGAAAAGAGCGATCTGTCCAAACACGCACAGCCTTCAAAATTAGGTCGAGGACCGGATGTGGGGCAATGTTGAGAAAGTCGGTCAGCGACACTGTATATCACTCCAGGTAAGCAAACAAAGGCTGTCGGCTGGTAGCCAGACAACGCTTGAGAAAATCTCTTTGGCATTGTTGTGTTAGCCCGATAGGTTGGCAGTCAGTGCAGTGAATGATGCCCGAACACTCGGGTACTTTTTCGTTTGGTTTGCATGAATGATACATGTACTTTAAGGTGCACGAAACCTTGACAATGAGACGGCTAAGATTTCAAAAGCAATCTTGAAAAAAAGAAGCTCAGACCTTTTAAAGGTAACATGCAACACTCATGCGAGGATCAACACTTTGGAGATCATTTTTGCCAACCCCTCCATTTGGTATTGAACGTCTTGGTAGAATGTTTCTTCTACAACTTTCTTTTTAATTTCATTTCAGTAAATCAATACTTTTAAAAATACTTTGTTTTAAATCGCTTCCACCACCTCTGCAAATCCATGCTGCAGCTGCAAAAGTTCGAGTTCAACTGTCGAGATGGAAGTGCGCGCTTTAGATTCGAATCTCGAACAAAGAATGGAATGTTGATACAGTGTGCGAGTGACAAGTAATTACAGAGTATTACAGAGTTTCATTCACCTATTCACGAATACACGTATATGACTCTTAAACAGTTTGTTTTCGAATGTGTATCTCTAGGTAATGTACTTGAAATGGCGCGAAATACTGGAGAGTGATATGTCCAACTAACTAGACTGAACACGTCTGAAAGCTATGCATTGTTTGTCGTATGTTACGTATAATGGCAAAATACAAAACGTAACACAATATCAACATTTTAGTATGGCACTAAACTCTAAACCAAAATACAGAACACGACATTACACCACTCCACACCATACAGTGAAGAAATTATCATACACGCCCTGACTAGATTTTGCATTTTATTCAAAATTAATTTGCCATGGTAATGCAACAAGGATATTTTCATGCCGCAGTAATTGTACATTAGATCCATACGAGATGGGGACTTTGCAGTGCTCATCCGGGTCGTCTTATCAGTCTATTCGCTATGGCTGCACTAAGGGCAGGGTCACGTGGAACACTTTCTCAGGAAGCTCCTACATTGCGGCGACAATATGGACCGGAACAAACGGATCTCCTACTGGTATTGCGTATCTCTCTCGCCTCAGCGCCGACACATGCCTGCCTGTGAAAAACGCAATGGAAGCCCAGGGACGCAAACATCTATTCAACAACGCAGAATCTCCTTGTTCAGCTGATATCGAGACAATAAACAGTGGACATAAATCATCGCTGGTACTTGGTTTACATCCGGCTTTCGCATGCGTCACGGGTCTGGAGAGAGCCTTCCAGAAGAATCCGTGATAGCCTCAGAGGAAGTGCAGTAAACAGAGCCCTGCGTCAGTAGGTCTGGTGTGGTGTCTGGTGAAAGGTAGGGACCTCCCACTTGAACGCTGCTCTTTTTCCGGCCAGAGGCCATGACGGCCTGTGGTTGCGGTGTGAAGGCCTCTCTGAAGTTCAAGTGGCCCCCACTGCTTTTCCGGTAAGATTACTATGGCGCTTCCGCTCGATGGAAAGTGCGCCAACATGTACGTAGTGCCTGTAAGAGCCAAGTGGTGCAAGGCGTGCAAGTTGACGCAAAATTCGGTCACCGGCTTCGTTCCTATGCAGTAATTGGTTGCGGTGAAATCTAAATTAATGTAGGAATATGGATCGATTAAAAAGGCCTTTATTCGAAAAATACTCTTCTTGATGGCGGATATTTGTTGTCGAATTATTTTGCATCTAAGTTTGTTACTTTTCTTTTTCATACTTTGTGTTCGCTGTCATAAGCACACTTTGTCGATAAAGGGTGTGGCATTTTTGGGATGTAGCTTGGTCCCAATATGTCATAAAATGAAAGAATCGTGCATTTTGTGACAAGTTTTTGCCCTTTTGCATGGTGGTAGATATGGGTCTAAGGTTTCAAAAAATCATCTACTACAAAGTGGGAGGTCCCGTCTTCATGGTTGTATGCATACATTAAAAATGGCTGCCGTGTACACGTCAATGTATGCTTATGACTCTTCTTTGCTAAAATAAAATGTTTTTGGAAGACTTTAGGTGTAAAGTTTGACTCTACAACTTAGAATGATGAAGTTGTTTTTCTCGCTACAGCATTTCCAAGAGCTAATTTGCATAAATTGAAAATGGCTGCCACGACATATGGATATCATCCCATCTTTGGCTCCCGTGGTCCTTTCTTCTTGCTTAAACCAACTTTTCAGAGGTTATTTAACACAAGGAATCCATTTCTGGTGTTATGTTTCCGGTATGATGGATATTTATGAAAATATCACTCACTCTTTTGTATGTGTTACATGAATGTGATAGACCAGTTAAAAGAGAATTATGTATTCTTTGACATAAACTGTAATTTTGTTTGGTGTGTGGTTACATATGTTTCCAAGGGACTTCTATAATGTGTATGCATGAAAGAAAAAGTTTGACACACACTAATATATTTTTCTTGTGTGTGCAGATCTTGATCATCAAGTGTGAAGAGGAGAAAATACAAAGCGACCATGAGCGACTTCACTCTCAAATACAACCCATTCAGTACAAGAACAGAGACGGACTGGAAACTTTGTTGTTTGTGTCAATCAAAATCAGACAGGGAATTGAGATGCCCTTTGTACAAGGAATGTCATCAAAAAGCCTATCAGACTCTAGAAAACGAACTAAAGGCTTTTCATGAGAACAGTCTTGAACTGCCTCTTGGTGTGACCATGGAATCCCTCGACGACGGATCAGGAATCGCTCAGACTTTGTCTAAAAACAAAGCAAAATATCACGATGCATGCCGGCATAGGTTCCGTTCTCACATAATCAAGAGAGCCTTAGAAAAAAGACGGAGGGAAGATTCAGACAGCGACGGTGAAGCAATAAGCCCCAAGAAAACTCGATCAAGCTTTTCAGCTTCTCTTCCTCGAGATGAGATACAATGTGTTTGTTGTGAGAAACGCAAAGAGGAAAGTGGCGAGCCAATCTACAAAGCAAGAAGTGACGGTTGTGGACAAAAACTCTGTAAGTGGTCACTAGAATCCAAAAATTGGGTGGTTCATGCTCGTTTAAACAGTGTAGCAAATGCCGAAGATGCGCATGCAGCAGACATATATTACCATATTTCGTGCTACACAAAACTCAAGAACGATGCGCGGCAGAAAGCAAACGCCAGCAAGTCAAGTGGAGACGGTCAGCAGTATGATCCTTTGGTAGTGGCTCGGCTAGTTGCTAACTTGCAATACCACCATGAAACGTACAAACTCGCGGAGTTAGTAAGGATGTATGAAAATCATCTGCAGCAGTTGGGATCTGAATGGATAGGGGTTGCTGTGCACAAGACACGGTTCAAAACTCATCTGCTTGAAAAACTTGGATCTGAGTGGTCTGCTTATTCACAGGGAAGAGACGTGTACATTTCGCACACAAAATCTGTTGGAAAGGCATTGGCCGAAACAGTCACCAGCAAAGTGACTGAGGATGAAGCACAAAAGATTGTAGAAATTGCCCTACTACTTCGCCGGTACACTCTCCTGCAACAATTGCCTTTCAATGGTTCCTTCTCCTCTGTGTGTCTAAGCGAACCAGTAGCGAAACCACTCTGGATGTTCTTGGACACACTGCTGCAGGGCACCAGCTCATTAGCAGAAGGTGATGAGGACACAGAGACTGTCAATGCAAAAGTGCGAGTGGCATGCACCATATCTCAACTGATCTGCAGTAACACTACAAAACGAGCAACATCTGCAGTTAGCCTCTACCAGAGGAAAGAAAGAGAAACGCCCTTCCCTTTGTACTTGGGACTCAAACTGCATGTTATTGACAGACAGAAAAGCGCAGTTAGCACACTTCATGCTCTTGGTGCTTCAGTTTCATACAACAGGGTTATGGCATTGAGAAGGGAACTTGCACGAGCAGTGTCCAAACGCTTCGTCGACAATGGTCTTGTTGTGCCAACCAATATGAAACATGGCATTTTCACAACAGGTGCTGTGGACAATATCGACCAGCCAGGGCGCTGTGAATTCCATGGCACAGCCATTTCCCTCACGAACCACCCCACGAAGGACAACAAAGGACAAGACCCGCCCCCTCTGAGTCTGAATGACCTGGACGGAGTCGCTGTGAAACTCCCTGAGGACTATGTCACCATACCTCATGTCGACGAGTTTGCCGGAGATGTCAAACTGTCTCCAACCACACTTGGACAAGGAATGTCCCCAAACGTCCACAGCCCAGAAGAGAAAACCTCTGTTGAAGAGTGGCTTTCGCATGTGCAGACAGTGATCAAAGACCTGAATGGAGATCTGCAGGACACCCCTGTCACCTACCTTGGTTTTCTTTCTCATAGACAAAGAATAGAAGATGTGAGGCCAAGAGCTACGGTTGGGGTGTTCCCCCTCTTCTTTGACAAAGCAGCGACCATGTCCATGCAGAAACACGCCATGCATGTCGTTGCGAAGGCAACCGACTTCATTAACCCCCACCAAATCCCAGTCATTGTTGCTGATTGTCCGCTGTACGCCATCCAGAAGAAATGCCAGTGGGTGTATCCTAATGAAGTGGGAGAAGACAAGATGGTGTCCTTCATGGGCCTGCTCCATGTGGAGATGACAGCTGAGGAGTGTGGTGGAAAGCTGCTTGCTGGGTCTGGATGGGACCGAATGTTCTTTTTGGCCAGAATCTTCGAAACAGGAGTTGCAGCATCCCTCCTCGGGGGAAAGAACGTCAAGAGAACTCGCTACGCATACCACCTGACCCTGATCTGGCTCCATGTGTTGGAGCTGGAGGCGTATGAAGAGTACTGCAAGGATGGATTTGGGCCTCATGAACCGATGGCAATATGGGAAAGGCGTCTGGTCACCAATGCACCTACGGTATTCTACTGGGTGACAGTGAGAGAGTATCTGTCACTCATGTGCCGCTTTGTGGAGGGTCAGCGACTGGGTGACTGGCAGCAGACGCTGTCCACTCTCCACGAGATGTGCCCCTGGTTCTTCACATTCGGACATACTAACTACGCCAGATGGCTTCCCGTCTTCCTGCGTGACATGGCCAAACTGCAAGAGAAGCATCCTTCTGTACACGAGGCCTTCATGAACGGCAAGTTTTCGGTCCAGCGAGGTGAGGGCAAATGCTCTATGATGGCTCTTGACCAGAGCCAGGAGCACTCAGTGAAGTTTCTGAAAGGAGAAGGAGGAACCAAAGGACTCTATGGTCAGAGCGAAGAGAAGGAGATGATAGAGCTTTCACGACCAGAAGTTTTGCGAATTCTCGATGAGTTTGAGTCAGCTTGTTTCACTCAGGCAGACAAAGGAGCCGTTGAACATGCTGATTCCTCAAAGGCAGAACAAACCAAATTGCTGAACCACCTCAAAGCTCTATGCAACCTTGTCACCGAGGGTACTGTTATCAATCCCTTCAACGAAACAAGCTCAGATCTTGTCACTTTGATTTCAGCTGAAGTCATGGACCCAGAAATTACCAAGAGTCTCAGAGGGGCTTCAGAGGTAGGCAAAACCATGTTCACCGAGTTTGTGAGAGACAGAATAGAAAATTGCACAAAGCCTCTTTCGGACGTCATCCCAAGGGCCAATGTCTTCACCTTTGCCAACAGGCCACCATCGGATCTGACGAAAGGTGCCAGCAAATTGTCATCTACAAAGAAGGACACTGCGCTGGTAGTTAAGATGTTCATGTCACTTCTGTCCCGCCCTGAGGAAGACATGGCTGATTTCTTCCGGCACGAAAACAGCCGTGACCCCCCAGCTTTGTCCGAAGGCGGCAAGCTCCGTTCTGGTACCAAGTCGGAGATTCTTGAGTGTCTCCCAGGAATGCCTCCTCCAGGCCGAAATGAGGCAACAAAACAAGCTTCTGTCCTGATATTCGACATGGCAGCAGTGATTCATATGATCCGGCCTCAAAAGGCAACCGTCTTTGGAGACTACACCCAGGCTCAGCTGCTGCCCTTCTTGCGTGCTCAGTTGACAGACAGTACAACGAGACTTGATGCTGTATGGGATACCTATACAGCATCAAGTCTCAAGTCACAAACAAGAGAAAAGAGAGGCCGGGGTCTGAGAACACGTGTCTCAGCAAATGTCCCATTGCCAAAAGGAAGCTCGTGGCAGAAATTCCTTCTAAACAGCGATAACAAAGACGAGTTCTTCCAATTTCTTGCTGAGGAACTTCACAGACTCACATCAGACATGGACGTGCTCCTCCTCACCACAAAGGAACAGATGGTGCTGAGCAACAAGCCAACTGACTTATCATCTGTGTCTCCCTGCAAACAGGAGGAGGCTGACACGCGGATGATCCTGCACTTGAGACATGCAGCAGAACAGGGCCACAAGAAAGCATACCTGAGAACAGTGGACAGTGACGTTGTCATCCTCGCTGTTTCACTGTTTCATGACCTCGGTCTTTCAGAAGTATGGGTGGGATTTGGCACAGGAAAAACCTACAAGGACATCCCAGTTCATCATATCGCACAGCAACTTGGACCTCGATCCTGTCAAGCCCTTGCCTTCTTTCACGCCTTCACAGGGTGCGACTGCGTGTCTGCATTCCATTGCATTGGGAAAAAGACAGCATGGAAAGCATGGAGCACTCTGCCTGCAATCACTGACACTTTCATAGCCATCACCCATGCCCCAACGTGCCTGACAATGGATTCGCAGCACATGAGACTGTTGGAGCGTTTGACTGTGATCATGTACAGCAAGACGTGCGCCTTCTTCAGTGTCAACGAAGCAAGACAGTTCCTGTACACTGTTGCTGGGAAGACCAGTCTGGAAATAATTCCTCCGACGCAGCATGCACTCTATCAGCATGCCAGGCGTGCTGTGCTGATGGCTGACACCTGGAGGCAGGCACTGACCAAGGAACCTGAGATCGCAAACCCAGCTGACTGGGGATGGGAGTGGAACCCAAGGACACGAGTGTGGTTGCCATACTGGACAGTCTTGCCAGACGTCACCGATGCGTGCATGCTGCTGGTGAGCTGTGGATGCAAGGTGGCTTGCAGGGGCAACTGCAAGTGCAGCAGGGCAGGACTGCGATGCAGCAAAGTCTGCAAGTGTCAAGGAGGGTGCATGAACAATGATGACACGTAAAGAACAGCTTCAATGTTGCAGAATGTCTGTTTTAATTACAAATTATGCAAATTAGCTGGGAGCATGATTTGCAAATTGTGATTGAAATAAAAAAACACCCCCAGAAATCAGTTCCTTATGTCAAAGTACATGGATACAGATGATTTTGTCCGGGAAAAAAGTCAAAGAAAGCCAGATTTATGATAAAACGTGTTTTCCATGGCGGCCATTTTGAATTTTATGCAAATGAGGCCTTAGAAATTCTTTAACAGGAGGAACTAACTTTAGATTTGGTTTTGTTGAGTCAAATGACATACATTTCACAACTGAGAACATTATGTGAAGCTTAAATAGCCTCTGCTCAAACACGATCTCACGTACGTATAGCGGCCATTTTTAATTTATGTATACAGACGGGAAGACGGGGTCTCTTACTTTGTAGTAGATGATTTTTGGAAACCTCAGACCCATATCTACCACCATGCAAAAGGGCACAGACTTGTCACAAAGTGCACGATTTTTTCAAATTGGGACCAAGCTAATGCACCTATTCAAATGACAGTCGTTTGTAATGTTTGTGGGAAAATGAATTGCATTAAACGAACTGTTTGTATGTGACAGTTTTGTCCCTCCTCGAAAAAAAATCTATGTAGAATAGTGAAAGATTTATTTACTAAAATGATGTTAATTAACTCGCAAAATACAAATATACTACCTCATATACAGCAAGACAGGACATGCAAATACACGTTGCAACAATGAATGGGTTTCCTATGGTACGAAATCACCTCTTCGGTCTCATTTTGATACTAAATAAAAGTCAAGTGGTAGAAACTAAATTTACGTTTTCTTTAATTATGGTGAAATTCAAACCGCTGTCCCTCTTGGCAGGGAAAAAAGTGTTTGTTACGCCAAGCACTCTGTGGTGTGACAGGAAGAGGTTTGCCCACGGAAATGCATGTACGTGCACACTGGCAACTCCGCTGAGTGCACGCAACGTGCAATCCTCTGAATTCTCGGTTTCTCGGTCAGTTCAACGACCGCTTCATGTTGATGTTGACAAATCGGGATGCCGAAGTGTTGTGAATATCTTGATGGGTATCCATGTTTTGTATTTGGTCGTTTTCCTGCATGTGGTTGTAAATGTATAATTAAAAAGTTGCGCTGATGTTTACGGTTTGTTGAGTTCATGTGGTATGAGAGAAAAATTAGCTTTTTTCTTGTACAGAAGAAATGTTCGCTAGTATAGCGTCCCCGTGACGTAGAGAATCAGACGTTACAATAATTGCACAGGCAGACACGAGCATGCACAAACTGAGAGAAAATACATAGATAAACAGAGGGGAAACAGAGAGAGAGAGAGAGAGAGAGAGAGAGAGAGAGAGAGAGAGAGAGAGAGAGCAAAGAGAGATGATTAATAAATGTGAGGCGAAATTAATGCCGCCCCCTCCCCCCCTCCCCCCCTCCGCCCCCTCTCCCCTCCCCCTCCCCCCTCCTCCCCCTCTCCCCCCTCCCCACCCACCCCCCAAAAAACCCCAAAGAAACAATGCGACAATGTGCTATTCCAAAGGAAGAAATAAAAAGAACATGCCATTTATTCAGATTTCAGATATCAGTTTGAAGCGTGAATGAGTGTCAAACTCACTTGTTTTCCGTTGGACCATCGCTGTTTGGGGTGGGGGGGGTGGTGGTGGTGGTGGTGGTGGTGGTGGTGCTGCTGGTGCTGATGGTGGTGCTGGTGGTGGTGCTGGTGGTGGTGCTAGTGGTGGTGCTGCTGGTGATGCTGGTGGTGGTGCTGGTGGTGCTGGTGGTGCTGCTGGTGCTGCTGGTGCTGGTGCTGGTGCTGGTGCTGCTGGTGGTGTATATGGTTGTGGAGCTGATGATGCTGGTGATGGTGGTGGTGCTAGTGGTGGTGCTGCTGGTGCTGGTGGTGCTGCTGGTGCTGCTGGTGCTGCTGATGGTGTATATGGTTGTGGAGCTGATGATGCTGATGATGGTGGTGCTGCTGCTGGTGGTGGTGGTGCTGGTACTGGTGCTGATGGTGGTGCTGGTGGTGGTGTATGTGGTTGTGGTTGTGGTGGTGCTGGTGCTGGTGGTGATGGAAATGTCCTAATTCCTGTGCACGTTCATGGCAACTGGCTGATATTGACGCTGCTGATCATGTACGCTAATCATGGAGAAACCGCTGGTTCTTACACGCAAAAATGCAACCACAAAACAACGTTACGGCGCAGAAATGATTAAGAAAATGGAAACGCATTTCGAGGAGGAATTTTCTTGAGACTAACTTGAGTGTGCTGATGCCACACCAACGCTTCCGTTACAATCGACGTTTTTTAAAATCCTCTTACTGGAAGAAATATTGAGAGGGCTTGGTGTAGAATTTTCTGAATGTTTGGTCATGAATGTATAGATGTTTCTAGAGAGTGGGACAAGGAATTAGAACCCTGTTTATTGGTGCCGTGGGTTAAATTCTAGATCTTCCAGGGTTGTATGAACGCTCTGTTGGGTTTTGATAATCTAACCTTGCCCTGATGCCCCCTGGTAGCCTCTTTGGCCACTTGAGACAGTCTCTAGGTGAGCTGCTGTGGTAAGCCCTAAAAGCTCAAATGCCAAGGATTTAGCTCAGAAAGCGGGCGTCATGAGACCCCAGCTGTACATGTAGGTTGAACTCACACTTCGGGGAATATCACGACCGAGAAAGGTAATAAACTACTTGTGCACTTCACCACTCTGCTTAATTTGTTCTATAATTTATATATATCATTGCTGCATGCGAAAGTCACAAAACTAGTTTTGGTGTTCTATCACAACATTTCATAAGGTAGGAGCCCCATGTTATCACTGTTTAAATCGTGGATTCACATTATACGTATGTTTTGCAGCACACTCGTGTCTATTTTTCGAAGCCATCATGGCAGCAGATTGTCCAGTCTAATGTTGCTGTAACCGTCCTCGGGCATTAACTGAGAGGTCCGGGGTTCAGTTCCCCCCCAAGGTCCTAACATTTCTATCCTCTACAGTTTCAGTTCTGTGTATAGAACAGTGAGCTGCTGATCTGACCATCACTGAATCACCTATTAAGATAAGTAACCATGAAAAATCATTTTGTGAATAAAAATGACTCATCACAGATTTGATCTAAAAAAACGAAACGATGAGCACTGGGTTGATTCTTAAGACTCGCGGTCAAAGTTAATAGCGGACCTAGTGACCTGCTCTGATTTGTCTCTCCAAGATGGCGGTACTTGCCACTTCCGGTGGAAACGAGATAAGTCGGTTACTTGGTCAACCGCAGAACAGGATAGAACGGAAGTCATAGCTGCGAATATAACATTGGACAACGTGGGCAGAGAATAGAGCCTGTTGCTCAATGTGTCGACTGGCGTGTGAAAAGCGGAAGTAGCAAGTGGTGTTCGTGAGTTCGAAGGTCAGGAGGGACGGGGCAAAGGTTGAAGCTGCAAACTGAATAGTGCAAAGAGCGATGCATGATGTAGTAATAAGGATTGTGGCTGATCCGAGTCACTGATTTCACTGAAACAATATGCGTCTTCAGGACGTGAAACACGTGGAATGAAAAGCATGAAAAGAAAAGAAAATGTCTGAAAACAGGAAAGACTTTAAAAATTTGCATTGCATAAATCAAATGTTAGATAAGGGAAAATCAAGATAACTTTGTTTCGTAATTGGACAGTCAGCTGTAGGCAAATTAGAAAGTTCCTATAACAGCTGCGACCAACCTCATTCATTACCACGTGAAAGGTACGGCTTACTTATTTACATTCCATCAAATTCTGCATTCAAATACATTAATGTAATTTCGGCCCCATGATGTCTGGAATGTAATAACCGCAGTCAAATTCTATTTCCTATTTAATCGTTGCTTGCATTTAATACTGCACTCAAATTCCTACTTGCAGGAACCACAGAGGAGCTTCAGCAGTACAGCATTGCGCCTTTAAGACATTCACAGTTCCAATCATGACCCTAATGGCAAGAATACGTATTTCGAACTGTTAATACACGTCTTTTAATCAGGACTCTAATGCAACTATAACGCCCTGATAGCCACGAAGAAATCAACAGACGTAGAGCAACCGACGGAGGTTCGGTTTCATGCATCCAATGCAAGGCGTGTTGAGGCAGTTTTGCTTGGACCCTGTGTGAATGTCCTGACAAAAGAATGTCATGGTGCGTTGCACATGGACCATCTGACGACCACAGCTGGCAGTGGAGATGCTGATTCTCATCCTTTGGAACATTAACGACCTATCTGGTTAAGAAAGTACATATCTAGTTCAGATATGAGGAATGAGAGGCTTGTTAGCAAGAACATATACAGTGATACTTACGTGTTAATGAAACTACTGTGGATGAGCGGTCGGTGTTCAGTTAGGCCGAGTATTAGCGAGTCTACCCAACAGCTGCTCTTCGGGAACGACTCATTTTTATGTTCCCAGAATATGACAAAATGACAAAAGAAGACTTCTGTCCAACCTGAAGTTTAATTCACACAAGTTTTCGAAGCTTCACGCTCCTTCGTCAGGAGAGTGACGAAGCAATCAGGGACACAGCTATGTACAATTAGCCACGAGTCTTTACTCACTTTGGAAGAAAAGAGCGAGGGCCACTAGTGCAGGTTGACGTGCAGCACGGTAAGCAGGCTGCTGGAGCAGACCAAGAGGCGTGGTGACACGTGAATCAATTTCTACGAGTCCAAACTGGCTTCCAGATATTTTCCCCCAGAATATCACCATCGATTCAAGTTCACGTCATTGATGCCATAGATCTGTAAACCCGTTTCTCTAAATACAATCGACGACGTCATTTTAGCAGCGTGGAAACAGGTGGATGTTACACGTAAATTTGTCTTCAATACTCGCGCAGGTGCTAATGCGTTGCTTATTAATCTCAGTGATCAACACCTTTTCTGCCATCGACTCGCGATAATCAGACGTAAACGAGTAAGGATAGATGTGAAAGGAGAGATTTCCATCTCGGGGAATTCGCCGAGGAAGCAATGGCTGTAGAAGCAGCAAGTCCATGACTTGTTCATCACATCAGCTTGTCACTGCGGATGGCATGGGTTCGCAGCGTTACAGGGATAATAAGGTGCAGAAAGCAGACAACAAAGATAAGTTCAAGTTCAAGGGAAAGAGTCAGGGAATATGTGAATGATGCAAGTTATCTGGATTGCGTCGGGTCTAACTTTTACAATAATGAAAAAATGGCCATGGTATCGGTTGAATGTGGGTACAATTTAAAACAATTTCTGTTGTACAAACCAGAAAGGGTCAAGTTGAAGGCAAATTTTTAAACACAGGAAAGACCGAGAAAAGACAAAGGGAAACACAAGAAAGTAGGCAGACAGACACAGAAACACACATATACACACACGCGCAAGTGCATGCACACACACACACACACACATACACATGGAACCATAAAGACACACGCAGACACATGAATATACAGAAACACAGACATCAAACAAACACATATATTAGGAAGGAATATCAAGCGAAAGGAAGAAAAGGACAGAAAAGTGAGACGGAAATGAGACAATTGACGAAGACTACAGTATCAACGCAAGGGCAGACTGCTAAGTTCAGTCACAACTACACAGTGTGCTACTACATACACCAGAGTGGGGTTGCAGTGGGAGACAGACGAGAGGAAGATGAAGGTCACGTGATCTGGGCTGCAGCCAGCTGGATCGTCACGTCACAAGACAACTGCCGTGGGTCACGTCGTCCGCCATTGACGTCATCGTGACGTGGAGACAAGGGGCCTTGGGCCATTGGCGCCCCCATTGCGGGCGAAGAGCGTTCTGCTTCCCCGGGAAGTAGGCCTTCTCCAGCCCCCCAACCCCATTGCTCTGCCGCCTCCCCTACCCTCCATGCTCTGCCCCCAGGCGCCATCTTGTTTGCTAGTGACCCCTGATGTTGTGAAGCAAGCTGCAGTTACGTAGTAGGGGCATTTTTGTCCTCGTCGACCTGCAGAGTGCAAATCTCACGGATAAAAAGGTTTGTTGTTGCTGCAAGAAATATCACACAAATGTTTTGGCGTTGGACAGATTAAGAAAGCTGTGCCGTATTTGAAGCCTGCCATGATGTTTTTCAGATATGGGACACATTGTGCCTCCGGTCATGCAGAGGACAAAGAAACTCATCACGATAACTCTGGATGAATACTCGTAGTCGTGGCCGACCAGGTGTTTTGCATCTTAACACTTACATTATTAAGAAATGGTTAATATAAAAAAGTATTAACAAGAATGCTGTTTGGAGGAGACAGCTGCCACTTGCGTCTTGAAACTGCAATATTACCATGTAAGAATCATGGAGCCATTGCAAAAATCTGCACACCGTGTATCTAACTCTTGAAATTTGATGTTACACGTATGGCCGGCTAGCCAGTAAGTCGAGATTACTCAAAACGGCAGCGGAGTATCCACAAGAGGAAAAGGAAGTCTTGAAATTATGTCATCATCCAGCCAGCTGGTTACGAGAAAACCATAGATGTATCCATGTGAATTTATCCCATCATAACACGCTTGCTCAGTGCCTCAACTAGTGGGGCCATGTTATTAACAACAAATTTATTGGTGTGATCTTGACCTTGAGCTAAAAAATGAGCGTGCACTTACGTTATCAGTACATTCAGGCCATGACACGTCACTGTGTCACGTGTCACGCTGACGAGCAGAAAGTTACACCAAACTAAACGTGAGAGCATTTTTTATAAAAGCCTGCAGATGCAGCATGCTGGACAGACAGAAATTCCTCTTGGATAGAGAAAATAATACGACCTTCACAGAAATTCACACGCACGCAAACTTCAATTTAAAAAATTTTTCGACACATTTCAACAGTTGATGCACTGTTTAGTTTGTCAGGAAAAGGTCTACAAACTGTCGCTGTACGAATATATTTTCATAGAAAAGAGTAAAAATCGTCCAACGAAAATTTTGAAACTGTTTTGAAACTCCTCAGCCGATGCCCAACATTTTCAAGGCACGACCAACATGGAGTATGAAGGCATTTTGTTCTCGAGAGGTTGCAACCTACCAGCTGATAGCAATTCATGATCAGAAATGATAACCAGAGCTCGCTTTGTGCCCTTTCGTCGACCACTGCAGTTAAGCTTTCCTTGAAAAGGACAAAAATAAAGACTTCGATCATTCCAAAACACCGTCAGATGAATTGCAAACTGTCA